>VWPW01032615.1:0-13470 GCA_013389825.1 Crypturellus undulatus | reverse complement strand
TTTATCATTTTTGGGACACCCATAACCGCAAAACATTTTAACCAGCGCTTGCAAACATCTTGCCTTTTTTCCCCAATATGTGCAGTTGCCATTAAATACCCCGAATGTGTATCTACAGTAACGTGGATGTATTTCAGTCGTCCAAATTCTCCTACGCGAGTTACATCTGATTGGCACAGTTCTCAAGCCACAAGGCCTTGAGGATTAACACCTCGTTGTGGTGGCATTGCACTTACCCATTAACAATTAGGACATGCTTGAATAATCTGACCTACCTGATTCTTAGTTAATTAAAATTGCTTCATTAAAACTCGCGCATTCTGGTGAAAGAAATCATGTGACAGCCTGGCTTGTTGAAATAAGTCAGGCACAACGTCTGCTACCATAGTATGTTGATCTACTATTCTGTTTCCTTTGGCTAATGCTCTTGGCATAGTGCTGTGTGATCGTATATGAGTGATAAAATAAGGATTACTTCGTTGATTTAATAATGTCCATAGGTGTCGCAGCCAGACCATTAGCAGGGAGTTGGCAACTTGCCAGAGTGTAGCCCCCTCCAGGCACTTTACTAGGCCTGCAACATATAGAGAGTCAGTCACAATGTTAAGGTTTACTGTTGCAAATTTTTGAAACACTATGATTACAGCTACCAGATCCACCACCTGTGTTGAACCCAGTACCTCCATTTGCACCTCTATCTGCCATTCCTTATCTGCCGAGGTTATCCAGACAATAGCTGCCTTGTTAGTTTGCCCAGATCCATCTGTAAAGACAGTAATACCTGAAACAGAGATCTGTTGCCAAAGAGATCTTGACAGTAAGGGAATGTTTGGAAGCTTGGACCACATCCTGTGCGGAGGATAGTGAATATTTATCTGTCCTGCAAAATCTGCTAACGCTACTTGCATAGGCAAATGTTCACGTAACAGCCACTGCAGGTTGTCCTTTGTCGCAGGGAGGTAAATGGCTCTCGAGTCGCTACCATTCAATGTTTGAAGGCGGGCTCTCCCTCTTCAGATTAAATGCACATACTGCTCTGCTATGGAGATAATTGGTTTTGATTGCCCGTTAGGCAGAAAAGATCCATTCCAGTACTCGAAGCAGATCTGCCATCGATACATCCCATTGCATCAAGGCAGCAAACGGCTGGTAACTGTTAGGTATAATAATAAAGTCAATTTCTAGCTCCTCTTGGATTCTCTTTGTCCTTTCTGTACTGCCGTCCTTGAGGTTGATTATCTGCAAACAAGACATCCTGCACTGTTGTCCTTGAGTTGAACCTCCACACAGGTGCAAGAAGCCTCACGAAATGTGAAGGTTGAGGGCAGTCTCGGCCGCAGCAACCACGGGATGTTTGAGCTCAAGATCCTGTGAGGAGGAAGCTGGGCAAGAAGTAGGATAGTAACCCTCGACTTCAAGAGAGCTACCTTTGACCTCTTCAGGGACCTCCTTAGAGGAATTCCCTGGGCCAGGGCCCTAGAAGGAAAGGGGGTCCAGGAGAGTTGGCTACTATTACAGCACCACTTTCTCCAAGCTCAGGATCGGTGCATTCCTACAAGAAAGAAGTCAAGCAAGGTGGGCAAGAGACCTGCGTGGATGGGCAAGGAGCTCTTGGGAAAACTTAATGAGAAAAAGAGCACCTACATAACGTGGAAGAAGGGCCAGACCACATGGGAAGAATATAGGGACATTGTCAGAGAATGCAGGGATGCAACAAGGAAGGTCAAGGCCTGTTTGGAATTAGAGTTAGCGAGAGATGTCAGGGACAACAGGAAGGACTTCTATAAATAGATCAGCAGCAAGAGGAAGACTAGGGAAAATGTTAGTCCACTGCTGAATGGGGAGGGTGCCTTGGTGACAGAGGATGCAGAGAAGGCAGTTACTAAATGTCTAATGTACTTTGCTTCAGTCTTTACTTCTAAGGCTAGTCCCCATGAACTACAGAGCCCAGAGACAAGAGAGAAAAACAGGAGAGAGGAAGACTTTCCACTGGTCGAGGAGGATTGGGTTAGAGATTATTTAGGCAAACTGGACACCCAGAAATCTATGGGCCCGGATGGGATGCACCCAAGAGTGCTGCGGGAACTGGCAAGGGTTATTGCTCAGCCGCTCTCCATCATCTTAGAGACGTCATGGAGGGCAGGGGAGGTGCCAGAGGACTGGAAGAAAGCCAACATCACTCCAGTCTTCAAAAAGGGCAAGAGGGAGGACCTGGGAAACTACAGACCACTCAGCCTCACCTCCGTCCCTGGAAAGGTGATGGAGAAGCTTGTCCTGGACACCATCTCTAGTCAAGTCAAGGAAAAGAAGGTGATCAGGAGTAGTCAGCATGGATTCACCAAGGGGAAGTGTTTAGCTGACCTAATAGACTTCTACGATGGGATGATTAACTGCTTGGATGAGGGGAGAGTGGTGGATAGTGTCTACCTTGACTTCAGCAAGGCTTTCAGCACCGTTTCCCATAACATCCTCATGGGGAAGCTCAGGATGTGTGGGTTAGATGAGTGGACAGTGAGTCAACTGGATGGGTGGCAGAGCTCAGAGGATAATGACAAATGGGGCCGAGTCTTGTTGGAGGCCTGTGGTCAGTGGTGTCCCCCAGGGGGGACCCCAGCACTGTTCAACTTATTCATCAATGACTTGGACGAGGAAACAGAGTGCACTCTCAGCAAGTTTGCAGATGATACAAAGCTAGGTGGAGTGCCAGCAATGTGCCCTTGTGGACAAGAAGGCCAATGGGATCCTGGCCTACTATAGGAGGAGTGTTGCCAACAGGTCAAGGGAGGTGATCCTGCCCCTCTACGCAGCTCTGGTGAGGCCGCGTCTGGGGTCTTGTGTGCAGTTCTGGGCTCCCCAGTACAAGAGGGATGTGAAGCTTCTAGAGAGGGTCTAGCGTAGAGCGACGAAGATGATTAAGGGGCTGGAGCCGCTTATCTTATGAGGAAAGACTAAGTGAACTGGGCCTGTTTAGCCTGGAGAAGAGAAGATTGAGAAGGGATCTTATCAAGGTGTACAAGTACCTGAGGGGTGAATGTAAAGAGGATGGGGCCAAATTCTTCTCAGTGGTGGCCAACAATAGAATCATAGCATCGTTAAGGTTGGAAGGGACATTTAGAGATCATCTAGTCCAACCCTCCTGCACACACAGAGTCACCTAGAGTCTGTGGCACGGGATTGTGTCCAAGCATGTTTTGAATAACTCCAGAGAAGGAGATACCTCAACCTCTTTTGGCAACCTGTGCCAGTGCTCTGTCACCCTCACTCTTAAGAAATTTTTCCTTAAGTTCCTGCGGAACTTCTGGTGCTTCTGTTTGTGGCCATTTTCTCTTGTCCTATCACTGGCCAGCAGTGAAAAGAGCCTTGCCCTATCCTCCTCCCTCCCTCCGTTAAGATATTTATATACAATGATCAGATCCTCTCTCAGCCTTCTCTTCTTTAGGCTGAACAGGCCCAGTTTCCTCAGCCTTTCTTCATAGGGCAGATGTTCCAGGCCCCTGATCGTCCTCGTAGCCCTGCACTGGACTGTCTCCAGTAGCTCCACATCCTTCTTGTACTGGGGAGCCCAGAATTGGACACAGTACTCCAGATGTGGCCTTACCAGGGCTGAGTAGAGGGGCAGGATCACCTTCCTCGACCTGCTGGAGACGCTCCTCTTAATGCATCCCAGGATCCCATTGGCCTTCTTGGCCACGAGGGCACACTGCTGCCTCATGGTCAGCTTGTCATCCACCATGACGCGCAGGTCCTTCTCGGCAGAGCTGCTCTCCAGCAGGTCGGTCCCCAGCCTGTACTGGTGTCTGGGGTTATTTCTCCCCAGGTGCAGGACCTTGCACTTGGCCTTGTTGAACTTCATGAGGTTTCTCTCCGCCCAGTTGTCCAGTCTGTCCAGGTCCCTCTGGATGGCAGTACAGCCCTCTGGAGTATCAGCTACTCCTCCCAGCTTCGTATCATCTGCAAACTTGCTGAGGGAGCACTCTGTGCCTTCATCCAGGTCATTGATGAATAAATTGAACAGGACTTGATAGGACAAGGGGTAATGTGTACAAATTGAAACACAGGAAGTTTCATCTTCATATGAGGAAGAACTTTACTGTGAGGGTGACAGAGCAGTCACCTGCATAGAGAGATTTTGGAGTCTCCTGTTTTGGAGATATTCAAACCCCACCTGTGCCACATGCTCTAGGTGTCCCTGCTTGAGCAGGAGTTTGGACTAGATGATCTGTAGGGGTCCATTCCAACCTCAAACATTCTTTGATTCTGTGAAAGTGTATTCAGAATATATTGGTGTTTTCACAGAAGCTGGAGGGGTACACATCTGCTGTGAGTAGCAACTGGAATTTTTTTTTCACTTAAGCTAGTTTTTAACCTCTCACCTGTTCGATATCTGTTTCTGAATACAGTGTCTCAGACTCCATTGCTAAGTCTTAGATGTGTATGTGTTTAAAAGAACACTGAAAAAAAATGCTGCAGTTTCAACTGAAATTCCATCATTGTATCAGTGAATTGGTGCGCTTGCTACTACAGATCTAAATCCTGAATAATGTCAGTTTCTAAAGCGCCAGTGTCTCAGACTAAAATTTATTGCACTTACTTCCTCTTGAGAGACAGCGTTCAGAGCGGGAAAGTCAACCTAATGAAGCCCAAACCTCCAGAGGCTTCAAGGTTTGGGTTTCAGTCTTCACTGAAAAGGACTGATTTTCTGGCTCAGGTTTCAGTGCAAATGCTCATCTGCACCTTTAGTTGGTACACCAGGAGAACATTATGCTTTCTCTTCCAACTGAAATTGCACAAGGCTTTTGTGTTTCAGATGGTGTGGTATGGACTGTGGCTTTCATAGGGGAAATTGGCATATATTTATGAAAGTCTTAATATCTGGCTTATATTTTTGTTTTATGGGGTATTTTCCTAGAGGTGAAGGAGTGTAAATGTGCACTTTAGATGTATGCACTTGATGACGCAGTATTGAAAAAAATAGACAATTAATTAGACCCCACTGAAAAGTAATGATAATTATTGTACTTCCTTCACAGGAAAAAAGGGGGGAGGAGTTGATTTCTAGTTGATTTCTTAGCAGAATTAATAAGGTTGGAAGGGACTGCCGAGGACCACCATTGCGAGACAGAAAGCACGACACTTCAATATGAAGCAGATGCTATTCACTTTAATATCAGAAGGCAGTTATACAGTAGACGCAAAGCGGCACGAGCGCATTCTCTGTCCATGCAATTAATGATTGGTTAACGAGTTCATTCATGCGGCGAGCACGCGGATGCTTTCAACTTATGATTGGCTCTTGCCTTGTGTGCCTCTTATCGCACAGCTGTGTTTGTTTTCCTTCTCTGGTATTCATTGTTGTTCCTTCTTTATTGCTTTCTGGTCGGCACGTTTCCTGCTTACTGCTAACAAGGCTAATAAGGCTAACAAGGCTCTTATTTCCTTATCGCATTGTTCCCTGGCAACGTTATTTCATCCTTTCATAATCATGCAATACCGCCAAGGCCCCCACAAGGGACCTTTGGAGATCATCTAGTCCAGCTTCTCTGCTCAAGCAGGGACACCTGGAGTACATTGCACAGGGTCGCATCCAGGTGGGTTTTGAATATCTCCAAAGAAGGAGACTCGACAACCTGTCTGGGCTCCACTGCTCAGTTACCCTCACAGTAGTTTTCCTCACAATCAGGCAGAATTTCCTGTGTTTCAGTTTGTGCCCACTGCCTCTTGTCCTATTGCTGGACACCACTAAAAAGAGGCTGGCTCCATCCTCTTGACACCCTCCCTTAAGGTTTTTATACACAGATAAGATCACCTCTCAGCCTTCTCTTCTTTAGCCTAAACAGGCCCTGCTCTCTCAGCCTCCTCTCATAGGGAAGATGGTCCAGTCCCCTCATCATCTTAGTAGTGCTACACTGGACTCTCTCCAGTAGTCCCTCTTGTACTGGGGAGCCCAGAACTGGACACAGTACTCAAGGTGTTGCCTTACCAGAGCTGAATAAAAGGAGAGGATTATCTCCCTTGACCTACTGGCAACACTTCTCCTAATGCACCCCAGGATACTGGGAACACCGCTAACTACAGGCCTCCAACTAGACTTTGCCACTGTTCACTACCATCTGAGTGCTGTCATCCAGCCAGTTCTCAATCCACCTCACTGTCCACTCATGTAGCCCAACACTTTCTGAGCTTGACTATGAGGTTGTTATGGGAGACAGTGTGAAAAGCCTTACTGAAGTCAAGGTAGACAACATCTACTGCTCTCCCTTCATATACCCAGCCAGTCATTCCATCATAGAAGGTTATCAGGTTGGTTAAGCATGATTTCTCAGCAGCTGCATGATTTTTCAGTAGCTGCAATCTTGTCGACATCATTGCTACATTCAGTCTTTAGCTATGTCATTTGACAATACATCTGCATTAAACATAAATACAGTATTTTGGCCCCAGAGTATGTAGTTAAATTAATAACAGGTATGTGACAAATGGCACCATTTATATTATTATGATTAAATTAGCACTTTCAGACTCTGTGCTGCATAGTAAATTCTATGGATGTTGATTTTATATACATAAACTTGCATTTGTTTATGAAAACATATCTGGAAAATAATATAATGGAGTTTAAAATTGGTAGTCCTTATGTATAAGAAGTTGAATGGGAAAAAATGTAATTCATTGTAAGAAACTCTTAATCAAGAGCCTAGATGTAAGCAGGATTGGGCCTTTGATTTATTTCTTTGTGTCAGTGAGATCTTTGGCTAAACAAGAAATACATGTCCCAAGGAAGAATTAGAATATAAATAAGAAAGATGAATATTAAAATATTGATAAATATAAATATTTGATATTTTAGTTTTAAATTTCAGCTAAAATTTAATTGAATAGTGTGATCTTATTAAAATAAGAGAAAACCAGAAATAAATCAAATAATTTTGTAACCAAATAGCTTCACGAATGAAACCATGTTCTCATTTTCTTTATCTCATCACCAAGTTATGGCATCATTATTAAAAAGTGTGAGCTGGCAAAATGCAGTGAGCCCTGAGCACAAGCTCACCAAAGATGAACTTCGGAAAAAAAAAAAAAAAGATCAAGAATATGGTTGTTCATAATAAACATCGATTAAGGTATTTATCATAGCAGCAGTATGAGCCATACTGTTTTTCATCTGTGTATAATGTTTTCACATGTCTTGCTGGCAGTTGTCTCTCAGAAAATAAGGCTTTCGGTACTTAGAGGGTAATTTCTGAGAGCAGTTTGGCAGATGGTACAGGCGATGAGAGTGCGCAGTTGACTCTGAGGCTGCTCACCCTCCGTGCAAGATGGCCAGGTGGTGTAATGTGTTTGGTGATGTGCAAAACTGCTGGCATGGTGCAGTGGCACATTTCCACCTCTACCCACTCTGCCATGTTCACATGGGTCCATGTGCGAAGGGGCTGCATTAGGGGCTTAGGGTAGGTCAGCAACAAGTGAAACACAACAACCTTTTAAAATGGTGTCAGCACTGAAAGTAACACAATGTATAATATTGTGCATCTTCAAATTATTTTTCAAGTATTGCCTTGTTAAACCTCTCAACAGGTTCCTCATTGCTCACAAGAGCACTTGGGGCAAAATGATAAGGCTGCTTTTTTTCTCCTCAGTATTTAATTAATATACCTGTTTTAGTTTAGACATAAATTCTGTATAATCGAATACCAGAGCTCAGCATTTTTTGACACATTTTAAAAATATGATTACACAGACAATTCCAGGAATGAGCTTCGATCAGTAGTTAACGTAAAAAAAAACCCAACCACTAAAGTGTATCTTTATGATCTTCTTTTAGAGCCCCTCCTTTCTTACTTTTACCTTGGTTTTCCTCTTAGAAAACCTTAGAGATTAATTGAGCTAGTTTTATTTTGGTCTGTTGGACAAAAGCTAGAGGACCTCTAACTTCCAGCTGCCCTCTCTTCCAAAGGTGCAGAAGGGACCTCTGTTTATTGGTACTGTGACTGAGGGGCGCAAACAGAAAAAGGTGGTCTTTCAGCTCAATAGTTCCTAGGCTATTCAGGTCGATATGAATTTCTAAGCATGTGGCCAGGTGTTGAGCAGGACATTCAATAGATGGATGGGTTATCACTTTTCAGGAGATAGGATATTCTCGGATACCATGCAACTGCAGGAGTCCCAGCATCCTGCAGCACCGCAGTCACCAGAGGGCTCTGTGTCATGTGAAACAGTACATGGTAACACTGCAGATGAAGGTTAGAAACTTGTTACTCCTCATATGAGGAAGAAGGCCCTTACACATCCTGAAGACCTGAAGTTGAGGAATAGGTTTAGTGCCCTCTAGACTGAGGAGGAACCGGGCATGGCTTCAAGGGAAGGAACTGAGCCAATGGACCCAATGTGATGCAGGAACACCCAGAAGAAGTGACTTGTGATTGTTGTGGGTGACTCTCTGCTGCAGGGGACAGAGGCACCAATCTGTCAATCATCTGACCCATTGTCCAGAGAGGTCTGTTGCCTGCCAGGTGCTTAAATAAGGGATATAATGGAAAGACTGATAAGGCTTCTCCAGTCCTCAGACTGTTACCCATTGCTGCTCTTCCATGTGGGTGTTAATGACACCAAGGGGAAACTGGAGACCATCAAACAGGATTTCAGAGCCCTAGGAATGGCAGTCAAGGGTCTAGGAGTCCATTTTTTTTTCTCCTCAGTCTTGCAAGTGAGGAGGAAGGATGTGAGGAGGACAAGATTGATTTTCCAGGTTAACAACTGGCTGCATCGTTTGTGTTGGCAACAGGATTTCAGTTTCTATGGCCATGGAACCCTGCTTGAAGATGAACAACTAATGGGGAGAGATGGGAGCCACTTTAGTAACCAGGACATGCATGTCTCTGTCAACAGGTTGGCCAGCCTGGTTAAGAGGGCTTTAAACTAGGAAAGATGGAGAAAGGGGAGAGTTACAGTGACAGGGTAGTCAGTGTAACGCAGCTCAAGTTAGGATGCCTCCAGTGGATGCACGCAGCTGGGGAAGAGAGTATGAGATGTAATTATGGAGGATCTTCTTGCATTCCTCCTGGGAAATGTGATTATGGAGGGTCTTCTTGCAATCCTCCTGGGAAACTTGTGGGCTCGATTACCTCCCTGAAATGCTTGTAAACCAATGCGCACACAGCATGGGGAATAAACAGGAGGAACTGGAGATCTGTGTGTGATCACAGGGCCATGATTTCATTGCAATTACAGAGACATGCTGGGCTAGCTCATATGACTGTGATGCTGTCATGGATGACTACGGGCTTTTTGGGAAAGACAGGCTGGGAAGGCGAGGTGGTGGAATTGCTCTTTATGTGAGAGAGTGGAACCAGAATGTATCAAGCGAATTGAGAGCTTATGAGTAAGGATTAAGGAACAGGCTAACGTGGAAGACACTGTTGTGGGTGTTTGCTATAGACCACCTGATCAGGATGAGGAAGTCAATGAGGCCTTCTACAGACCACTGGAAGTAGCCTCACGATCACAGGCCCTGCTTCTCATTGGGGCCTTCAACCACCTTGATATCATCTGGAAAGACAACACAGCCAGGCACAAACAGTCCTGGAGGTTCCTGCAGATCATTGATGATAACTTTTTGACACAGGTCGTGGAGGAGGCAATGAGGAGAGGTGTGTTGCTATACCTGGTACTAACAAAGAAGGACTGGTTGGAGATAAGAAGGTTGGCGTTCACCTTGGCTGCAGTGATCATGAGATGTTGGAATTCAGGATCCAATGAGGAGGAAGCAGGTTTATAAGTAGAACTGCAACCCTGGACTTCAGGAGGGCCAACTTTGGCCTCTTCAGAGACCTACTTGGAAGAATCACATTGATTAGGGTGCTAGAAGGAAGGGGGGGGAGGCAAGAGAGCTGGTTAGTATTCAAGCAGCACTTCCTCCAAGCTCAAGATTGGTGTATCCCTATGAGTAAGAAGTCAGGCAGAGCGGGCAGGAGACCTGCGTTTATGAGCAAGGAACTCCTGGCAAAACTCAAACAGAAGAATATAGGAATGTTGCCAGGGTATGCCGATATGCAATGAGGAAGGCTAAGGTACATTTGAAATTAAGCCTGGCAAGGGATGTTAAAGATAATAAGAAGGGCTTCTTCAAATACATCAGTAGCAAAAGGAAGACTAGGGAAAATGTGGACCTGCTGCTGAATGGGGTGAATGCCCTGGTTGCAAAAGACACAGAAAAGGCAGAGTTACTGAAATCCTTCTTTGCTTCAGTGTTTACAAAGGACAGCCCTTTGGAATTCCAAACCCTAGAGACAAGAGAAGATCACTGTCTCATCCGATAATCCTTTCTCTTTGATCTCTTTATATAAATTTTGCACCAATTTTGTATCTAAGGGTGTCCATTCTCGGCCTCCCCCTTGGGCGATCCTTACGGGATACACCGCTGGGGTACTCTGCAGCTTTAATCCACTAAGGACGCATTCTTTGGCTATTGAATTCCAATCAGGCACCGGGATGGATACGGGCTCTCTTCCTCCTGCCGCCACTAACAGCCCGTTCTGCCGTTTCACTTCCTCAGATAGCTCTTGCATCATTTCCACCATTTGCTTTAATAGTACTTTCTGTTTGCTTTTGTCTTCTTTAGTCGCTGTCCCTCAAGATTGTGCCGCCTCCGACTTCCTTTTCTCCCCCCTTCTACTGACTCCTCCTCCTCTTCAGGCTGCTCTTGCACTTCCGCGTCACTCTCACTTTCTGAGCCGCTCTCCTCTAGTACGGGTGGCGGCTGCCTCCAGCCCATGTTTCTGGTTAACTGCCATTTTTTTCTCTCTCTCCGCACCCGCGGTAGCTCCTCCTGCTCCTCCTCTTCTACTATCGGCAGAATCGCCCCTGGTAACAAGTCTAACAATATTTCTTGCCGCTCCGCTGCTGTTAACCGCCGTTTTTTCTTTTCTTTTCGCGCCCACGATAGCCCCTCCTTCTCCTCCAACGTCTGATGCTGAGAGGAACAGGAAAAGCCACCTGCTCAACACATGGCTAAGAGGCTGGTGTCATCAGTTGAATTTGTTTCTTTTTTGACCATGGGGCAGTCTATACAGCACAGGGCCTCCTGGTGACAGAGGGGGTTCACCTGTCTTTCAAGGGGAAAAGAGTCCTTGCCTAGGAGTTGGTGGGGGTCATTGAGAGGACTTTAAACTAGGTTTGAAGGGGGAGGGGGATAAACACAGGATTGCTAGGGATGAGCCTAGGGGAGGCATGCCAGGGTTGGGGGAGAGCTCAGTAGCCCAGCTGAAGCGCATCTACCAATGCATGCAGCATGGGCAACAAACAGGAGGAGCTTGAGGCCACAGTGCCTCATAGTCGCCATCACTGAAACGTGGTGGGACCACTGTCATGACTGGAGTGCTGCAGTGGATGGCTACAGGCTCTTCAGAAGGGACAGGCAAGGAAGGAAAGGAGGTGGGGTAGTGCTGTATGTTAGGGAGTGCTTCGACTGCATGGAGCTCCAAGTGGGTGATGGAAAAGTCAAGTGCTTATGGGTCAGGATCAGGGGGAAGGCCAACAAAGCTGATATCCTGTTGGGAGTCTGCTATAGGCCACCCAACCAAAATGAAGAGACAGATGAGACATTCTACAAGCAGCTGGCAGAAGTCTCACAATCGTCGTGGAGGACTTCAACCTACCAGATGTTTGTTAGAAATACAATACAGCAGAGAGGAAACAGTCTAGGAGGTTGATGGAGTGTGTGGAAGATAACTTCCCATCACAGCTGGTAAGAGAGCCTACAAGGGGAGGAACCCTGCTGGACCTGCTCTTTGCCAACAGAGAAGGACTGTTGGGAGATGTGGTGGTTGGGGGTCGTCTTGGGCATAGTGACCACGAAATGATAGAGTTTTCAATTCTCAGAGAAGTCAGGAGGGGCATCAGCAAAATTGCTACCTTGGACTTCCGGAGGACGGTCTCTGGACTGTTTAGAACATCGGTTGGGAGAGTCCCTTGGGAGACAGTCCTGAAGAGCAAAGAGGTCCAGGAAGGCTGGACTTTTCTCAAGAAGGAAATCTTGAAGGTGCAGGAGCAGGCAGTCCCCGTGTGCCAAAAGACAAGCTGGAAGGGAAGAAGACCATCCTGGCTGAATGGGGAACTATCGCTGAGATGCCGAGGAAGAGGTTTTGCCACCTATGGAAGAAGGGGCAGGCAACTCAGGAAGAGTATAAGAACGTTGCTAGGGTATGTAGGGAGGAAATTAGAAAGACGAAAGCTTGTCTGGAACGCAATCTGGCCGCCGCTGTAAAAGACAACAAAAAATGTTCTACAAATACATTAACAAGAAGGGGAGGGCCAAGGAGAATCTCCATCCTTCACTGGATGCAGCAGGGAACATTGTCACCAAGGATGAGGGTAAGGCTGAGGTACTTAATGCCTTCTTTGCCTCAGTGTTTACCACCCACATCAGTTATCCTTAAGGTACTTGGCCCCCTGAGCTGGAAGACACCTATAGACTGCAGAATAACCCCTGTTGCAGGGCTGTTGCAGACATATAACTGACCATTTGACCTTTAGGCTGAATCTCAATGCAAGGAGAGTGGATTATTTTGAGGTTTTGCATGCTTTTTGACTGCAGTGTGTGACAAACATTGAGAAATGCAAAGTAATTAGGAAATACAGGCACATGTTGACTTCTCCTTAAAGGAAAACAAAGCAAATCATAATTGTATGCCAGTTGTAAGCTAAAAATAACACTGGAATGTTCTTAATAGTAGCCCGAGACATTGGAATAAATCAGGCTAGGTTGAGCCTTCCAAACTTTCTTATCAGCAGTGTCATTACCTCTTTGTCTGGCAATAATGATGCTAAAGCCTCTTCTCATCACAAAAGATACAGTAAGATAAAAGGCCTGACTTAGCAATGAATTATCCTACTTTCATGTTATGGTAACTCATCTAAAACAAGCAGATGCAATAGCACACAACTGAGGAAACAGAGGTGTAAATCTAGCTAATCTGAAGGCAAAGATTTTTACTTACTTTTTATTTTTAGCAAAAACACTGTATTTTACTGAAACAGAATACCAGACACTTAATATGTTATGTATTTTCTAAACTACACTATATTACAGTTTGACAAACTACAAGGAAATCTTAATTATGTTTTTTATGGAAGTTGCCATCAGGGAATACCAATACATACAGTCTTCAGAAATTATTTCTCTTAGCATACAAGCAAAAGAAGATACACTGCAATCTGAGGGATATTCTGTATGAAGGCAGTGATCTTCATAGAAGACTTCTGTCTTCACTTCAGTCTCCAAATAGATACAATTTCTGAAGAAAAGTTGAATATGAAAATGGGAACAAATATTGCTTCAAGATTTCTGAAAGAAGAGTTTGTCTATATGTCATTTAAAGACCTGCAGGCAAGGATGAGTATGACTAGAAAAAGTATCCTTAAGAATAAACCTAGATTTTGTACATCGTTTATTTCATAGAATCATAGAATCAT
>VWPW01032611.1:0-12780 GCA_013389825.1 Crypturellus undulatus | reverse complement strand
GAAGTGGCTGCAGGGAGCTGAGCTTAAAGAAGATAGCGGATACTCCTTGAATTAAAGGAATGTGAACAGTAGTCCTTGAACAGCAGGCATGAGAAAGTTGGGTGAGACAGAACCTTGAGTAAGCTTGTCAGTAAGAAAGAAGGACTGGTGCACAGACCTATGGTGTGAATACACGCCGTTATCCACGACCAACTGAATGCGGTAGAAATGCATGGATAGTAGCCTGTGACCAATCATAGCTGTACGCGTGTAGAGAGCTTGCTTCTGCTTGTGTATATAAGTACGTTATTCGGGCTAAGTAAACGGATCAGGATCTAATTCACATGGAGTCTGCATCTTTGATCTCCTCCCGATTCCTTGGGCCGGCAAGAAGTTTCCAACACATAAAGACTATTTAAATATTGCACTGTTATAGGCTAAAATCATTTGGTTTATTATTATACTTTATTTTGCTTGAATGGTTGGTCTTTGTGTGGCTTTGATTAGCCTTAGTAATATAACTACTGGTTATGTGCTGATTAAACTTAAAGTTCAATCTGAAATTAAGCAATACTTTTAGGATTGAGCCACAGATGAATGTATTTATCTCTTGTGAGAGATGAATTTATTATTCTAGTTTTTCTCCATTCATTTTCAGGGTTCCTTGGAGAAGTGTATTCTCACAAATCAGGTTCATGAAATATTTTGGTTGGTAGCACCGTAAAAGTGTTTGTGGTAATTTTAACTATAGATCATAGTAGCAGTGATACATGAAAGTAGCTGTTCCTTCTCTGTGTTAATTCTAGATTGTTGAAAAGGAAGCTGGTAAAGCAGTAAGAGTATTAAATGAATTAAATAAATGACAAGAAATTTGGAAGTTTTTGCTAGTTTACAGTTATAGCCATAACTAAAAATGCATACAGCCTAGATAAAACTCTGATATTCACAGCAATTAGTCTTTACATTGAGAGTAAGACTGCAGGTGTTTAAGACAGAAAATGCATTGTTTGTGCTACACAAAGAAGTTCTTGGAAAGTCTTTTATGAAAGTACTTTGCTCTCAGCTCTTTCAGGTGATGGTAAAGCCTTGCTAGATTTTCCTTGGAGTCAAGAGTTTCACAACTGAGAATTCAAATGCCACTTTCAATCCTATGTAGTCTCACCTTACTGTTGTGCAGTTATAACTAATTATTTTATATTCTCAGGTCAGCAATCTCTAAACAGATTTTTTTAAAGAAGTAAATATGAAACATGGATTGTTTGAAGAGTTTAATAGGCAGTCTAAGGAACATAATATTGTCCATATGCTGTGTGCAAGTCAAGTTGTTCATGGTTCTGAAGCTTTCTGAGGCTAACTGAACTATTATCCTCTCTCAGTATTTCTTGCTGATCGCCATGAGCGTTTATCAAGATGGGGTGCCTGTGGCACGGTAGGAAGCTTACGCTGCTGTGGTGGAAGTTGGCTGGAATTCAGTGCTGCAGCACTGGGCTGCTGGTGGCGCATTCCCTGCCTGGGGTTCGCTACGCACATCTTTGTGAAGCCCCTCCTGCCTTCCCGACATCTAGAAAGGGCAGTGAGTCTGCGGAGAGCAGTTGTTGAGCCTGTTGAGCAGTTGTTTCTGTGCCTTCCTGGAGCAAGTCTGGCTGGTCAGATCATGTTGCCCTTGAATGCTGTGTGTGTGTAGTTCTCATGATATCTCCATTAGTAAATATATATTCTTATTGTGTTGTTTGGGAAACACAAGAAAGGGAAGCATTGCACAGAAACATATGAAAAAACATAGAATTTTAAGTCTGAAGGAATTGCTGGAGGCTATCCAGTCCAACTGCCTGCTCAGCACTGGATTACAGTGTTAAACCAGTTCTCCAACAGAACAAGAGGTCATTCTTTGGGTTGTGTTTTCTAAGGTTCACTTTGAGTTCTTTTTATTAAACAACAATAGCTTTCCATGGTAATTTATCAATTAGGAATTATCATCATTCATTAAATTCTGTGCATATTACCATCTTGAAATCTTTCATCACAATAGATCTATATTCTATATAATAGGCAGCCTTATTCATTGTTTCTGTAGAAGATACTAAAAGTGTGAGTCTGGCTCTTTACCATCTGTACCAAATTCTGTTTTCAGTGAGGTTTGAAGAGGAGCCTTTAGATACTTCTGAAACAAAACAGTGAAATACAGTATCCAGTTCTTGCTGTGAAAGTTACAGCTATTATTCAGTTTTAAAAGACAGGCTATCAGGTTGTAAAAATGCATGAAAGTTCATTTAGGTTGTAAAAGTTGGGGTAGGTTTTCATATTATCTAATTCTTTATTCTATTTTTTGCTTCAGTGCTTTTTTTCACTTCCAATAATTTTATTCCAGCAAAGTAATGGTAGGAATACATTTGCAAAGAGGTACTTACATTTAATGTTATCTGTTAGATATTTGGGTTTCCATTTGGAAGGAAGCCATGAAAAAAAATTAATCCCATTGCTAAAGCACTTGTGATTGCCACTAAGCATCAGTTTTACTTATATAAACGTGGTAATAGGTTTTGACAGGAGTTTGGAGAAGGCCACTGAATGCCACACATGCACCTTTCAGATATGCCGTGAAATGATAAGCCACGGTGCTGACTTCGTTCTAGATGTATATCCTTGAGAAGTAAGGCATCTAATAAAATGTGTAAAATTACTTTGTTTTCTCTGCTGACTGTGACTATATCAAATGAGTTAGAGTTTCCTTAGCGTTAACAAAATATATCAGCATTCTCCTATAACTTGTACCTCACTACAGCAGTGTAGTGTAGCTACGAACTTGATATGCATTTTATGGTAAAATTGACCATGCGTTACAGTATTTTAATTCAGTAGTTAATTTCTACAGAGCCAAAAATGTGCTTGAGGTGAGGGTGATGGCGAGATAGAGACCATCTTTCTAAGCAAGCTATACCGCATTACGTCAACCATTCTGTTTCTTCCATTTCTTAGGTTTTACTGGGACTTAATCATGCTCATAATGATGGTTGGAAACCTTGTCATTATACCAGTTGGAATCACATTCTTCGCAGAACAAACAACAACACCATGGATTATTTTCAATGTGGCATCAGATACTGTTTTTCTATTGGACTTGATCATGAATTTTAGAACTGGGACTGTTAATGAAGACAGCTCTGAAATAATACTGGACCCTAAAGTCATTAAGATGAATTACTTAAAAAGCTGGTTTGTGGTTGACTTCATCTCATCAATACCAGTGGATTATATCTTTCTCATTGTAGAAAAAGGAATGGATTCAGAGGTTTACAAGACAGCAAGAGCGCTTCGGATCGTGAGATTTACAAAAATCCTCAGCCTGTTACGTTTATTACGACTTTCAAGACTGATTAGATACATACACCAGTGGGAAGAGGTAAGATATGTTTATATTTTTATTCACTAAGATCTTATTCCTCTAGATATAATAGTTCTCACCAGAGAGCTATGCAGAACCAGTATGGAATCAAGGGTTTTTACTCACTGGTTGTAGTTACATATAGGTACTAGTGGAAAAGCCTTTTTTTGAAGAAAGCACAGGGAAGTTCAGTTCCGATTCAGGCTGTTAACCACAGAGACTGAAAATTCACTTGGCACCATCAGCATGAGGAGCATGAGCTCATACTGAGAGTTAGTCAGAAATTTTAGGAACCAGCTAGAGCTGCCTGTGAGTTCAGTAAATAGCACTTACAACTGTGAGTTAAATGCTTTTGTAATCCAAGAGAACTTAAAATGCATGTTCCTATTTTTCTATTCCAGGAGAAATTGAATCCATTTACAATTGAGTAGATTTCCTGGAACACTCATTGTCTGAAGGCTTGTATGTAGGCTGAATATATAGAATACTTACTTCTAGTTCAAATTTTGAGTCATTTCCTTCTAAACTGTCAACTCCACTATTTCCAGACGTGATCTTATGCTTCCTGCCAACTTGGCATGGTAACATTTCCAGGAAATTATGGCATTCCCTAATTTGGCATACTTAGGGCTAGAAAGTGTTTGAAACTTTGGCACATACCACCATGATTCAGTCATTTCGTTTCTTGCCTGCCCCATTCCTGTAGATCTAAATATCATAATATGTTTTAAAGGGAAGTGCTAAAACACAGGAAAAATAACTGCTGTTCTTTACCCTTTCATGCAGCTAAGAGTACTGAGAATTATTTTGTGAAACATTTTCACTTAAGGACAATATTAAAAATGGACTCACATAAATTTTCTTACTTATTTTATTTTTTTAATTAAATTAATATTGAAAGATTGCTTGGTATCCTTTCTGGTGAGTTTCTGCTGGTTCTATTGCTTTCAAAGCCTTACCTTTGTCCTTTACAGAAACCTAGATGCTAAGCTTTATCACAAGTGAAGTCAAATTATATTTAAAAAGGCCTGATCCTGGATGATACTAAGTATCAAACTTAGAATCATAACTGTTTTTTTCATAGCTGTTTCTTAAATACCTCCTTGAATCAGTCATTATTTTTATTATTGTTATAGTAAATTCTGTATCTTTTTGCTTCCTGTAATGCATTGTAGAAATATTTTTTACATGGGAAAATAACATGGCAGTTTTGTACGCAGTTTAATTAAGGCAAATGATTAGGAACATCTTGCAGTTCTGCCGTAAACCTCTGCTTTTGTCTCCTCTGTACTTTGCAGAGAAACAACTTTCTGAAATGTGGTCAATGACATTATTTTCCAGCAGCTTGAGTTAATGGGTTGTCACAATAAAACTCAACTAAGCAGTCAAATAAATACAGATTTTTTTTCTATTACCTCTGTTGTCAAATATAAATCAAGTATTCTAAATCAGGAGAAGTTGAATCTCACACTAAATGGGGCTAGAAGAGACCAGAGGATATAATCCAAACCAGCAATGTAATCTGTAGCACATGGCAGCTGATTTTTCAAGAACAAAGATTTCTCCGGGATGTCTGTTTTGCATCCAATTCCACTAATAAAACTTGAGAAGTATTTGTCCTATGATGCTTTCTTTGCAGAGTATTAAAAAATAAGTTGAGTCCCTGATTTTAGATTTGATAACATGTTATCATTCTCCCTGGATATTCTCAGAGAGGTAAGATAGGATCTGAAGTAGTACTATTCCTTTCTTTGTAGCTGAACCTCTCATAAAGCAACCTTAAGCTTATTGGCTCCTTTTAAACAGGAGCGCGCTGGTAGCCAGGATAAATATGGAGACTAAGTAGAATTTGGTAACTCTCNGAGACTAAGTAGAATTTGATAAATCCCCAAATGAAGGACATGCAACCAGCAGCTCTAGCTCTTTGAAATGTCAGAAATATAGGCAGTTATGTAAGTTTTGATATTTGGCTGTTGCCATCACAGCAGTTTATTAATTTGAATGTTGAATGAGAAAGTGTTCTAACTGGTGATCCATTTCAAATTCTGAGAAATCACATGTTATAGCATTGCAGTATCTTAAAATAACAAACTCAGTAGGGATGCACTTTGCTGGATTAGAAAGCAGTAGCTGGATTGTCCCATGGTGACAGTCAGTGAAACCTTTGCTAATGACATTAATTTTTATTCTGTATTGTGAATATTTGTACATGCATAATGGGGAACAACTTTGTAGCCAGCTTGATGATAACTGGGCCCTATTTATCTGCGTGTGGTTAAAAGGCTTTAGTACTTTTTCTGTACGAATTACACAGGTGGGTTTTTAATGTAATACGGACTGCAGCTGAAATGTTGCATATTTGGATCCAGATTAAAGAGCCTTATGTGAAAAATATTGAGAGGATGGTCAGCAAACTTGTTATTCATAATAAATTACCAGGAAGATAATTCCTGGAAAACTGAATAATGAACAAAGCTTTTTAAAATTACTCTTATCATATGGAGGGGTATTTATGTCCTTAAGCAGAAAAGACAGGGTAAAATTGTTTGGGCTTTTCCTTTCCTAACCACATGTTTCCTGAACTTTAGGATGAGTACACAGTAATTTGAAGGCTTATTATATGCTATTTTTGAAACATAGTTCCTTTTGTTTATTTACTTCCACATCTTTTCATTTGGTTAAACCAGTATCAACCTGCTAAGTCTTATATGGTAATATTGAGGCAATGTGTTTATTTCAGATGCTTTCTCTTTAATCGTTTATGAGGAAACAGCTGAAATCTGTGGTGCAAGATATATATAAAATATAATGATATATTTGTATCAGTCTGATTTTAGTAGTTTGTCCAAATAATCGACAATGGAAATCAGAGGAGACATTTAAACAACAATACAGAATATATTTTGGCAGGAATTCATTTGCTGAATTTCCAAATTCACATTGTCCTCAGCTTATTTTCTTCGACAATATCTAATAAACCGATCTTTTTCAAAACAGATAAAAAAATAGATTATATACTTATTAGATAAAATTACACAATTTAATATGCAAATAAAGTTAACTATTTAAACTGCTGATGGCAGAAACTGTATTTTAGCGATAGCTTCTTACAGGTGGGTTGTTTTTTATTAGAATATGAAAAATATACAGAGAATCCAATATGAGAGAACTTGTAGTTTGAAGATGCCTCAGGAAGTAAAGATGCCTCAGGAAGAGAATAGGCCAGTGAATAACATAAATCCAACTCAATACAAGGAGATATATTTGCTTCAAATACAATAATAATAAAATATTGAATGGTCTAATTCACAATTGTTTTTTGTAAAATGCTTCTAAGAGAAAATGTGACTGCTGACCTCTGAACATTTTACATAAGCTTGTATGAAGCTAATTAGTAGTTGCATATATTTTAGGTAACTCACCAATAAAAAAAAAATATGACTAATGAAGAAGAAATATATTATTACAGTGAATTTTGTGAATTTGATCTCAAATGCTATGCCATTTTCGTTTAACATTTACTTGCAATATAAATTTACTGTGATCTTTCCAATCACAGCATTTTTCAAAAGCTGCTTGAAAAACAGAGTTTAGCTTTGCTTAGTATTGTTACAGTCAGAGGACAAGAGGAACTAGATGTGTAAATAAATAAAACCTGTACTCCTAAAAATGCACTCCAAATCTTAGAAATTCAGAGATGCCTGATAATGTAGAATTGGAACATATTTTAAAGTGACTGAATGCTTATTGTGAGAGATTCAAAGAAGGTTCTATTTTATAAAATATGCAATGATTGTATATTCCAGCCGTATTTTATTTTGGTGTGATTTGTACTGAAAACTGTTTTTCATTTCTCCTAACCTTTTAAAGTTAATAACATTGTTGCCATTGCTACCCTCAAGGGGTCAATGAAACATTCCCAGAATTTCTGAGCACATTACATGAAAATGTCCTATTCTACTTTTACTGTTTTGTTCTTAGTCCTCACAATAATAGTGATTCAGCAAGCTCCAAAGCGCAAGCCTGCTTACATGCCAAGTCACACTGAAGTGTTTGAAAACTGAGCAAGTCTGTAAGGGCATTACCAAATCAGGTGCTAAATTAATAATTTTGTCTATTGCTTATGGGAAAAATGATCCAATCATAATTATCACTGATCACCACTAGGTGTCCTCTCTTTTTATGCCTGTTCTACTTATTGTTAAGAGTACAAAAATGGATATTACTTGTTTGCTGGATTATTAATTTCTGCCTAAATAAATATATGGTTAAAGAATGTTTGTGTTACCTGGGCGACAGAAGACTTCAACTTGGGGTGCATGCTGTTTTTGTGTATGTGTACAGATGGCTTTCCTCATGTATATATCAAACCACTTTTTATGCTCATCATGCTGTAATCTGTTGAGAAATCAAGATTTCATGTCTTTCCTTTGGATCATTGATTGTAGAACTGTGTGGGAAGAGGAATTGAACAAGTTAGGTGAGTATTTTGGGAAGATGAATAAATGTATATATCTTTACCAAAGAGTTTTTTTTTTAATATTACCAAGATATGGTTATGTCTATCATTATTTTCATATGCTTATCACTGGTTTTCAGGCCGAGACCATACTGCCCAGAAGGAAGTTTTTATTTTCCTTTTTTATGCCATCAACCAGTGCTTTACCTTCTTTTTTTTCCTCAAGTCAAGAGTAATTTATTGGTCTGCTAAAAGTTCAGTACAATCAATAGCGTATAGACACGGGAAAACACTCAGGAGAACTGATAAACTATTTTAGTTTGCTTGCTTTGAAGAACTTTCTTATTTTGGATATGATGTTTTAGGCAGCCTCAAAATCTGCTTCTCACCCCTGCTTTGGAAGCCTTCAGTCTTTCTGTTTGGACATGAACTAGTGCACAGTACTCCATCAGCACTGAGCGGTTGGAGTGTTTCTACTTCAAAATGTACAAGCTGATCATTTAGAAATGTCACATAGCATGTCGCCCAGGATTGCTTAGCTTAGTTCCCTGGGGGGAACACGGTACTTCTGTGCCTATGAGCTGCACTCGCAGCTGTCAGTTCATTACGAGGTACAATTCACACACCCCATTGGTGAATGTTGGTGAATTCCTCCGTAATTTGACTGGGATGTTGCCTAGTGGGTAGTGTGTCTCTATGGCAGCAACTGAGAGCAGGGTATTTTACCTGCAAACTCTGCTCCTAAAAAAAAGTTATCTTGACAAACAGCCCTTTTCCTCTCTCTATTCCATTTTTTTAATGCCAGGTGTGTGATTAAAAGATTGATACTCTATTTTTGATTGATAGTTTTGATAGTCTATTTCTATAGTCCATATAGTCCAAAGTCTATAGTCTGTACATATATATATAGAACTGAAATGATATAAAAGATATGTTACACATGAATTCCAATATAAGGTATCATAAGAGTAAAAATATGTCTCAGGATATATAGATATGCTAGTCTCTGACTTATTAAATATCTTTCTTGTCATGTGATTTACAAACCTTTCTATGCTTTTTGCTAAATAGGACATCTAATGCAGTCTTTACTAAATGGAGAGTGTAGTGGATCTTATTTCCCTCAAACTTAAATATATCTTCAGATGAATAGATTCTGCTCAGAGTTATGATAGTGCTTTCTCATTCAAATCAGTGAAAATTACGTATTTGAGAAAAGCCTGTATCGTTGGAGCTAAAGCCATGACACGTTGGTGTAGATCTGTAGACGATGGAGCACATTTTGCTGTGAGGTTTTGTTTGCTCATTCTATTAAAGCCTGAATAACAGCAGGAAAATACATATAACTAATAGAGTTAATTAGAAGGCATTATGATCCATGTTTTCCTAATAATAGAATATTAACTGCCAAAAAAGAACAGCAAATTTGCAGTACAGGCAATTACTGAAATGCAAGAAAGGTTTAATATTCTGTTTTTTCAATTTCCTACCTTACAATCTAAGCACAATGACTTTCATGGGAAGGATAGTCCTTTTCCCTACAGAATCACTAGTAAGTGTTCTGAGTGTAAAGTCTTTTGCTTAATCGTTTCACGCCCTGAGACTGCAAACAGAGCTTTCATGTGTGCAAATACCTAGAGAGTCTGGTGGTGATGTTTCCCTTAGCACGTGAAGCATGTAGGGAATGGCCTAAAATAAATTTCCTTGAACTCGAATGCTGCCAGGTAGTATTCCTTCTTTCCTTGTGTGCTTGTGTGGCTTGTACAGTAACAGACCTGTTGCTGTTGTCTTGCATTCACTATTTTATGTCTCTAAGATAATGTTTTCACCCCTGCATTAACATTTCATGGTGATTCTGCTTGAAATGTAACACAGTGCTGTTTTTAACTAATCTTTTAGAGTCTTATTTGTTGTTCATCAATTTTTGAGTCTTTCTAGATATAATTCCTGTTTGCATCTGCTATCCTGGCAGATCCTGGCAGAGTGGGAACTCTCCCAACTTAAGCTTTTAATACAGGTAAAAAGCTGCTTTGGCTGTACTTTGAGGGAGCTTTTGCTATGGGAGCTGCTGAGTGTTGTATTAAAAACACTTATAAGAGAATGATTTTCATTAAAAATTACATTAAGTGTAAGGCTTACCGAATTACATACAAAATGAACTGTGAATTTCCAACTTAAAGAGGAGGAGACTTATAATGTGGGTTTTGTGTTAGACAGTAGTGTTTGAAAACAGCATATGTTATTAGAGTACTTGCAGTACAGTAATACTGCGGGTGAGGAGAGCGGTTCCTGAGCGATGCCCTTGTCCCATTGCGTACTTTGTCGTGTGCCCATGCAGCCCGCGGGCCGCCTCTCCTCCGCCTCGAGGGCTCCCTCGTTGTCCAAGAGCTGCTCCTGTGTGCAGCGAGGCAACGTGTTGGCAGGTCCTCGTGTCCCAGGGGCAGTATCTTTACTGTGGGGCAGAGGTGTTTTTCCTGGCGTGTGACAAGGCACCTCCTCATGTGAAAGTGACCAAAGGGTCGTGGTGGCCACCAGGCGTGCGCACGGGTAGGCCTGGGCTGCAACCCAAGGTTGAGAGGGATGCCACACCAGTGCCCCTCAAGCTGAGGAATGGGCAAAAAGGGTGTTTGCAGGAAAGCAGAGTTGTTTGGGCAGCCCCAGCTGTGGCTTGAGATTCGTGGCCCGGGCAGGCTGATACCAGCGGTTCTTGGATAGTGAACGTGTTTGTCTGTGTGTTTAATGGTGGCTTAAATACACCTTTAAACTAGGTTTTAGAAGACGCACCTGTAGTTGAGTGCCTTAAATAAATGGTAGAATATACCCAGATATCAGTTAAAATTGAAGATTTGTAATCTGTGCAAAAATACCTTTTTAAGATAGCAACAAGATGTACTTACAAATCATTACTAAATGGAAATTGAGGGATAAATTTTACAGGAAAAATAAATCATAACAGTGTATAAGAAGAAGCTTGGTGCAAACAATTTTAACTTTTCCCTAACATACTCCTGCAATAAGCATTTCATTTTTTTAATCAAGTAATCATATGTTAAATGGGAAAAGGTAATTAATTAGATTTCAAGTTAGTATAATTTTATGTTGTGCTTTGAAGAGATCATTTGCCATATGCAGCTTTTCAAATAAAAAATAAAAATATCAATATATTCCTCCCTCCTTATCATCTACCAGGAAGGTAGGCTGGTGACCTTGCAGGTTTTAATTGAGGTATACTGGATAGATTTCGTGGGAGAGAATAGCCTCCGTTATTTCAGAAAGGTTTGTGAGGTAGAAGGGTGATGCAACTAGAGAACTTGTGCTGGGCTGTGCTGGATGGACCATCTGTGCACTATTGCCTTTATTTATTCTCCAAGGCTGTCATGTTCCTCATCTCAGGGCATTTTATCAAATAAGATCAGGACTGAAATGATGCAGACTTCACTGCATGTCAACAGGCTGAGGATCATTTTCTGATTATAATAGAACTTGACTAGCTTCTAATATAATTAAAAGCCTGGGACACTAATTGTTTAAGTAGTTTCTGCTGTTATTGCTGCTAATTAGGACAAGGGAATAGTGGTTTAATACCTGCAGAACAAGGGTCAGTGTAAGAAGGATAAAATGGTCTGATTTAACTATTTTTGGCCTAAGATGCAACTGTATAAACCTACTTAGAGACTCTGAGGAATGTATGGAAAGGGAGTGTAGAAGTGTCTTTTCCAACTGCAATTTATATTTAATGACCTATATCTAACCTGAATCTTAGTGAGTTTATCCAGCTACTTATGATATTGTTGCACAGGAGTAATATGTAATTGAAATATAGTTGTGACCTGAGAAAAATATCAGAGTAATACCTGATACAGAAAGCTCTGCGCCCCTTTGCTTCCAAGGAGAAATTAAGGGTTTCCGTGTACTATTTATGCTTCTCACCCAACTCCATTGAGAACATACTCTCTTTCTCACTGTTTTCATCTTCCTTAACCCAGTCGTTTGCTGTGCCACGGCTCATTGCATTTTCTTTCCAATTACATTTTTTTATTATTAATATTTTTTACCTCAAAATAGTTCATTTCTCCAGGCTCTGCTTTCAGAACCAAGGGAAACAAGCCTGTATCTGCTCTCCTGGGAATGGTGTCTTGTAATTGAACTGACTTTCTGGTGAATGTTGCAACTCTTGTTATCGATCTGCTGTCATGCAGTGCATCTGCATCCCTTCAATCCTGGTTTTGTGTGATAAAATGTTGTATGGTATGGAACACTGTACATTCCACTGTGCATCCAAATGGGTGCTAGCAGGTGAGTAGTTGTGACACCAAAACCTATCTAATAGATACATGGAAGATACAGCAGAAGACTGGAGTAATCTTGTCAGACCCATGGGCACCATGCAATTGAGCTGCAGAAGAAAGATGAAAATATCTCCCCCTTTTCCCCCGTCCTCCTCCAAAAAAGTAGAATAGTGGTACTCCAAAGCACTATGCACATGCATTTTTATGTTAATATTCCTCTAAGTGTAAGCATTTCTAAAAGTAATTATGCATGACTGAAGAGCAACAAAACAACCCCCTTCTCTCTGCAGTCTCTTCCCATCCCNATCTTGTGTATTATAAATATTTAGATTCTCTTTGTCATTTTTATGTCACATTTTTAGTAATGCTGCACATTTTAGTTATAGGTGGATTTTTTAAAATCACAAATACAAACATTAATTGATCTTTTCAAAATAGTAAAAAAAATGATTCCATCTAGTATTTGAGTAACTGACCCTGCAACTTTTTATCAGAACAAATCCGCAAAAAGACAGCTTATTTTTTGTACAGTTTTAAGTTCTAGTAGAACTGGACTTATTTTTACTTAAGATTCCCATATTATTCCCATGAAAGCTAATNTTGTATTAAAAACACTTATAAGAGAATGATTTTCATTAAAAATTACATTAAGTGTAAGGCTTACCGAATTA
>VWPW01032610.1:407222-417889 GCA_013389825.1 Crypturellus undulatus | reverse complement strand
ATCCTGCACAGTTACTGCAGGTGACCGCAGGGGGGGCACTCTCTGGAGAGAGAAGCAAGGTGCACCAGCCTCTAAGTGCCAATGAAATGGAGACATAGAGTGACCCTCTTCCAGCCACTTCCATGCTAGGCACTCCGGAAGCAAGTCCTGTGCAATATGTGACAAGCGCGAACCCCACATGGTGCAAAATAACCAGCTGGGGTGTCCACTCACACCAACATCTCGGCTGTTGTCAGAGTGATTCACCTGACACCAAAGCTGCAGTTCATGAGCCTGGGATTCCTTTTCTTCAGACTCCTGTGAAGGAAGAGCATCGGGGAAGCCACAGAAAGCACAGAGAGTCCCCCCAGACCACTGTGCACAGAGGCCCCGGGAAGTCCCACGAGAGCCCGTAGAGCTTCGCATATGCATATGGAGGATCTGGGAGGCCGCACGAAGACCCATTGCGCCCTCCAGGCTGATAGGCCCGTTCTAGGCTCCTGGCTGCTCCTCCAGTTCTGACATCACTTGTGCCTCAGTGCCTGAGGGGGCAGTGCTGGCCTCTTGGTTGGTCTTGGTGCTTGTGGCATCCGTTGAGACTCAGTGGCTTCTAAGCCCATGCTGAGGAGGTGATGGTGTAGGGGTTGTGAGGTCACTTGTGCCTGAGAGGCTACTGGCCAGCACAAGTCTCCTAGGTGCCCTTGGCAGTTACAACATGGCTTTTGGCTCAGTGTGTGAAAGGCTACTGGTGTCCATGGATGCCACCATGATTATAGTGATTGTGAGGTCTGTTGTGCCTCGGAGGCTGATAGGCAGGTTCTAGGCTCATGGCTTTTCATGGGGGTTCTGAGATCACTTGGGTGCTAGGGCAGTCCTAGACTCTCAGTTGGTCTTGGTGCTTGTGATACCAGTTGGGTCTCAGTGGTTGATAGGCCCATCCTGGACAGGGATGGTGCTGCTGACTGGGAGGTCACTTGTGCCCGAGAGGCTTTTAGGCGAGTTCAAGTTTCATGGTTGCAGCTGGGGGTTATGACAGCACTCATGCCTCAGTTGCTGGTGTGCCCATGTTTGACAGCTGATGGGGTTGCTGTTTGTTTGGTCACTTTTACTGCAGAGGCTGTTAGGCCAGTTTGTGTCTCTTAGGTGTTCTTGGTGGTTGCAACATCATTTTTGTCTCAGGGTGTGAAAGGCCAGTGTTGGCCATGGAGCTGATGATGGTGATTGTGGGGTCCCTCGTACCCGAAGGGATGACAGGCAAGTTCTAAGCTCCTGGCTACTCATGAGACTTGCAACATCACTTGTGCCGAGGTGGTGGATATGGCAGCGCCAGGCCCTTGGTTGGTCTTGGTGCTTGTGACATTACTTGTGCCTCAGTGGCTGATAGATCCATTCAGGACCAGGGATGTTGTTTCTGGTTGTCCCAGGTGCTCCTGGTGGTTGCAATATCACAGGAAGGTCGGGAGAGCCCCACTAGCCCTGTGCATATGGAGTCCCCTGGTGGCCACACTAAGACCCATAGGGCAGCCCTAGCCCCATCTGCACAGAGGTCGCAGGGGACTATAACAAGGCCCATGGGGCCCCCAACTCCGTGTGCACGGAGGCCCTATGTGGCCCCACATAAGCCCGTAGAAGCTCCTAGCCCCATACACATGGAGTCCCCAGGAGACCGTGGGAAGGCCTTCTGCACACACAGAAGTCCTGGGGGGCTGCAGAAAGACCCATAGGGCTCCCTTAACTCCATGTGCACAGAGGCCCTGGGGGGCTGCATGAAGGCCCATAGGGCCCCCCTGGCCCCGTGCACATGGAGGCCACAGTAGGCCATAGGAAGGCCTGTAGGGCCAGCCTGGTCCTGTGCGCGCAGAGGTCCCAGGGGCCTGTACCAAGGCTCGGAGGGCTCCACTGCACTGTACCCAGAGGCCACGCAGCGCTGCATGAAGGCCTGTAGTGCCTCTCCCAGCCCCACGCCCAGGGAGGCCCTGTCCCAGGGAGCTGCACCGCACGAAGGCCTGTAGTACTGCTGCAGTCCTGAGCGCAGTGAGGCCCTGGTGTCTGCACAAAGGCCCCTAGTGCCCCGCAGCACCATGCACAGAGGCCCAGGTGGGTTGCACAGTGAAGTACATCATTAAAAAACAAATTAGGAAAACAAACAAACAAACCAGTATTCTGTCTTGGCAAAGCTGCCTGCTTTCTGGAAAGGTAAAGTACATTTATCAAGAAGGGAGAGACACTCACTTCAGTTTGATTCCGTAGATTTTAAAAATCTATCAGATAACCAACATCTTCCGCTCCAGTTCAAGGAGAATTATACAGGTGAATACCAGGCTCAGATTTCTTGGGAGACAGTTCAGGCTCAACCCAGAATTCATCCTTAAAATGTCATCTTTTTGAGGGTGTAGAGAGAATAAAGCATTTCCCTTATAGTCTTCAGATCATAAGAAAACATAGGCATAGTTAAGATCTTAGCAAAGATTTAGCAAAGACTTAGCATTAAAGATGCCCCTCAACTACCTTCAGTAACTTAGCTGACAAAATAGAGCTATTTTAACTAAACTGGGGATTATATTAAAATTCCATTTTTTAAAAATCACATCTTGCAACCGTTTGACAGATAAGCAAGTATAAGGACACACAAGAGCAAACTAGCAAAGTCCAGCTAATCATTTAAAACAACACAGTGTTCTCCACAAGAAACAGAACACTTAGGATGCCAACAGCCTCAACCCACAAGGCTAACGCTCGTGATCAAGACTGCAGATAACTTCAATTTTGTCTTTTCCTAGTTCTTGAATATTTGGGTCCATTTAGGTTTCATAGTTAAGTGCTGACAAGACAGAAAATGCTGGATGAGTGACCTGGAGATGTTCTCTAATAGTTTTCCTGTTGTAGCTCATTCTCACCAATTTGGGATGCTTACGACTCCTTGTCCAAATCTTTATTCCAGTAAAGTTGCTTTCTTCTCCACAGTGCCTAGGTTTTGGAGGAGGGAAAAAACATGGGAGTTGCTCCTGCTCTCAAATGCACACCTAGCAGCACAGTCGTGAAGAACTCCTGCTCCCTCCAGACTCCTATAAAGTACAGCACACACTGCTTGCAGAACACAGCACATAAATCATAATATTTATCAGCCTTATAGCCACAGTTATTAAAAACATTGGCATTTTCATGAATTCAGCAAGTTTTATCATTTTTAACAGCCTTTTAGGCCCAAAGGAATGCAATTTACTTGCTAACACATTTGGAGCAAACAAGAATAGTAAGAAGAATATCTCCCACTTCAGAGAGGAGCAGTTTCGTGGCAGCTCCTGTCATCCTCAGCTGAAGTTTATGAAGATGCTTTAGAAGACTCCAGACCAATGAGGTAAGTTATACACGAAAGAAAAGAAGCATTAGGTGAAACCCCAGGCTAATGATTTTCATTGTTGTCTCAAGCAATTTATAAACATCAATCTTTTGTATGAAAAAGGAACACAGCCCTACTTAGTAAGGATCGAGACAATGATGTGTTCACATGTAAGAAGCTCCTAACTAGTTACATTTTAGTTCTGAGATGTTTCTGAAGTTTTGGGAAACAGCACATGAGGTTTTAAGAACAGTTATTCTCTTCCACAGTTCTAATAAAACTGTAATTTTATTTTAATCATGATAGAAAACCCAATTCCAAGCATGAGAATTAAAAGCTAATATTGGACATACACTGTCTTTTATGATTACTACGTTTCCTGTGGCATATGGAGTATTACCAGAGACAAAAATAAAAACGTGACTACTCTTCTATTGCAATTTATCATCCCAGTAAAGTAACTACACCTCCAAATTTAGCTCAGTCATTGATAACACTAACTTTGCGTTAAAACTTGAGTGTAAAACAAAAAGAAAGGCAATAAAATCAGACCCTTCTGCCTCATAAGCCAGGCATTCTCTCACTTCAACTTAAGAAGTTAAAAGTGTCATCTTTTTAAAGAAGCACGATAAATCTTGTACAGCAGAAGTAGTGTACATCAATAACCAAAAACAGAAGCAAAATCAACTGATTATACACAAACTTTAAATCCTTTTACAAGTACTTTGTTGGAAGAGTTTGCTTCTGGCTTAGATGTTTAAATCCAACTAAATATTCTTCTTTGCAAGAGATATATATACAGTCCATTGCAGCTTATAGTAATATGAGTAAGATCAAATATTGTTAAAATTTTAAGTAGTTCACTGCAGCTCTCACCATCTTCCTGTAAAATGGGTAGGAAGAGAACTTAAGTTATACATCATGTGAATTATTCAGTTTTATCTTCATCCTCTGCAGCATAGATAGCTTGATTCCTTCTCTTAATTTTTTTCATGCCACTGTTCCCATTTTCATTACAACCAACGCGCTTTAAAGATCTCTCATTCGGGCTCTTCTCTTCTGACTGCTTATTTGCCCCTGATTTCTCCAGGTCCTCATTGTTGGAGTCCATAGCATCATCGGATGACACCACCATGGAATCTGGCATGATCCTGATGTCAGAAAAACTCGTGGAGAAGTCAGGAGGGTGGTCAGGGGAGGGGTCTACAGAGCATGTACTCAAGTCCTCATCACCACCTTCTTCATCCAGCATGATTTCATCTGGGTTAATGGATGAAAGCCCAGAATTATCTGTATTATATTCACTGTGTTCCTCTGCAGAGCCAGTACTGTCCATCTCCTCTTCCTCCTCCTCCTCTTCGTATTCTCCACGTACTGAGTCCTCTTCTTTAGCTTGCTGGATTCTGTCATTGATGTCAGTGAGGCCAAACTGCGCACAGAATTCAGTGGTCTGGGGATTGATAGTATGAACTGCTTCCCTGTGTTTCTGGGGTTTGCTGGGATCAAAACAGGCAGCTGTCAGAATGAAGTTACTGGGGATTTTGAGGTTATGATTGAGCTCCTCTAACACTTCCTTGATGGCTTCTTCTGTCACGCTATAATCCCACCTAAGGAAATAAATAAAGTTACTACAAGTGAACATCATCCATATTTTCTGTTCCTACTGCAAAGAAAATTATAAGCTAATGAATTTCTCTAACCACAGATACCAAACTCCTCAAATGGATTTTCAGAAATATCCATTACCCTGGGTCAAAACTGACATTCCCCTTTTCCCTCAAAAATTTGTGCATTATGTCACCACACCCAATAATAATACTACCCTAATCTAGGAATCCAGACACATTTTCAAACTCAGAATGTAACTGGCAAAATCACCCACATACTTTTTGAATAAAAAGCAAACATGTATCTCCCCCACCCCCTCCAAAAGAGGCATATCCAAATATTTCCACCCCCACTTCCCCCAAAAAGTAATTGCCCATAGAACAGTAAAGAAGTTTTATTCTTGTCACCAGTCCCTTCATTTTCCAAGACAATTACCTAGCCTGTAGATAAGCTGCAGAAGAGAAATATAAGCAAAATTCCAGCACAAGAAAAGCACATTTTCCTCCCCAGTTTGCCTGCTGCTTACTTTGCATGGAGGCCATTATTTTCAGGCATATTCCAGGACCTCGGAGTCACGTTAATGAGATTGTTGGTAGCCTTGAGGATTGCAATCCACTCGGCATCATACTCCAGTGAGTCACTTGCATTAGGATCATGTTCTATGTCTACTATCTTTAATAAAAAAGATGGCAAAATAAATGAATTATTTATCTTGATAGCTAAAAAGTCTGAATTGTATTTCACAGTACAATTTTAAGTAACTCTGAAGTATACTGAGCTAATGATCTCAAATAAGTCCTCCCAAGGCAGCTCTATATATAAAGCTGTAGGAATATGAAATAAGAAGAGGGCGTCAACAAGGAAGGAAGGAAGTTAGCATTTCTCCAGGCCAGTTTTGCTATAGGATTTTAAATGCAATTTAGCATCCCAGTGGTTTTTTTTATATATATAATATACATAAAGACCTACCCTTGGACTCTGTCCGAACTTCAGAGAAGCAACAAATGGATCCTACCACATATCCCAGGAACAGATAATGAATTATCTTTCCTTTTAAGTTGGCAAATAAAGGCTACTCTAAAGGGAGACTAGTAAAAATGCTCAACTACCTATGCAGAATATGCTGCCAGCAGCTCCCTCTCAAAGCAAAGAATGTTAATTTTAGCACCTTTACAGATGGCAGTGCAGGCGGCACATGCAGGCCATGCACATAAACATTGCTCTGCTCCTGGCAAGCTGTTCCCTGTGCCAATTCTAGCTTTGGTTCACATTTATTATAAAGCCATACAAAGTTTCTATCCTTGAAGCAAAAGCACAGCTGGAATACACAACCTGCACATCTTAAAGGCCAGGTATCAACAAGATATTTTGAGTCACTGCTGATACTAATCTTTCAATAACTGGACAAAAAGCAGTCACGATACCATAAGGACACTCCACTTGACAGCTAAAAATCCCTATAACCCAAATCTAGCTGTTGCTCTCCCTGGAGAAGATATACACCAAACAGGAAAGTACAGTCATGCTCCTAGGAACTTGCATCAATCCCTGCTGAGAAGCACAGCACTGAAAACAAGTTGCAATACTCAACCCTGCCTAAATTCATCAAGGGAGATCCCTATGTGACACAAACTGGTACAGGAAGGAAGCAGTTAAATCAACTACTTGTTCTAAAGTAAAAGAAGTTTGCAGAAAAGAGCAACCACACACAAAGGCCATTCTGCATGTGCACCTAATTCCTTTACAAATATCCTGTGTATCAGACCTGTTTCCCAGCTTCTATCTTAGCACACGCATTGTGGTTCACACAAGTGAAATACTTAGTAAAAACTACACTGTACACGGTCATCACCTGCAGAAAGTCTCTGTGAGGCAGACATTTATCCAGAGCAAGAAACTTCGTTGCTTTTGGTAGCTCTTCTTTGGAGGTTGTCTAGAAAACAAGTAGCATTAACACTAACATTAGTATTTATTGAAATGTGGCCATTTTAAAATAAGCAACAGAGATTTAAAGGCATATTTTAAACAGAAGAACAGTTTCTCAAAAAGAGAAATATCATGGGATGTAATAGAGGGTGAAGGGATAAAGAGGGGCAGAATTCTCAGGGGAAGTTGGATGTTAACAACAAAGCAAGAACCACAGGTCTGTCAACCAAGGCAGTTCAGACGACTTTACCTTGATGCTGAAAGAAAACTAGCATGATTATAAACGGATCTGCTGAGTACAGAAGGTCTACAGTTACAAGAAAGTAGCTTGCAAAAGGGAAGAGCAGGAGACATCACTTCCAGGAGAAACTTAAATGAAGCAAAAGAAGCCTCAGGGCTTTTTGGGTTTATCCAAGCAGCCTGGAGTACTTCACCTGCCAGGCTTTAACTTCACACACCCTCCTGTTCCAGTTATCCCACTATCATCTTCCGAGTCACTTGCTGCCCTTCTCTATCACTTTCTTGCAAAGTTGTTTCCTTTCTCAGTGAAGTGCTCAAAAGGGTAGTTTTATTACAAATTTAAATATTGAAACATTTCAAGTTCAGCAGTTAGCTATTTGCTGTCCCTAAATATCAGTCACACCACTGATAACATCTGTTTTACTTACTGTTACATCTACTTTACTTACATAAGCTAGTAGCCTTCAGACTAATTAAAGTCTTGGGGCTTTAATGCTGTTTTAATAACCGAGTGAAAACATCAAGATCAGTTGTTTTTCCAGACATGAGTTCCTGTTTATACTTGGACACACACATTCTTGGTTCTTTTTCTTTACCTGGTGTTGCATGAAAGCTGCAAATTTGACATGAAGATGTGCTGAAAACCAGTAGCTGGGTTTCAGATGCTGCAGGAGCTCTGAAGCAGCAGGGCTTCCTAGTGTGTTGCTTTCCACTTCTTGACGGAAGAAGGATTTCATCTGAAGAAGCTGTTGCTTGTTCCCATAGTGATATATGCTCCTTGGCCAATCATGTGACATAAATATATCCATGGGACCCTTTAGCTATCAAGCCGAAAAGGCATGTAGGGTGAATAAACACGTTAAAATCGCATTTCAAAATTTACACAGTACAAAATGACACTTGTATAACAAGAGGTGTTCTTTTGCAGATTGGATAGTCAGCAGTGACCAACAGCCTCACATTTTAGAGCACTGAAATTGCACCAGCACAATCTTCCATATGGCCTTTGAGGTAATCAAAAGACTCCCCACAGCTTGTGTAACACTTTCAAGGCAGCAGGCTGTGCTTTACCTCCATACTGCCTTATAAGAGATAGCAGAACTTACAGATAAGTATCAGACACTTGGAATATGCTTGAAACTACAACTGCAGAGAAAGTTCTGTCTACATTAATGTTTTCTTCTTCATGAAATTTAAAAGCTTTGTTTAAAAGAGATAATGGCTATATATGATAGCCCTCCTCAATATTCAGCAGATGTCATTAACTCACTCTGCTGGGTCATTTTCTGGTTATTTTGACTAGTTAACTTTCTGTCAAACTGGATTTATATTAGACAAGGTAGTACCTGTCTTCCTACATATTATATAAACCTAGAACAAATGCATATAGCTGGAGTACCTTATTGCTGTGAATTTTATCCTATAAATAAGCCAGTCAAACAAAAAAGACCACACTCATGCTTGCACTTAAATTAAGCAAGCCTGCATTACTAAGCAAAGCAGCAGAGCAGATGTACTGCAGGAATAACTGCAGAATCAAAGCCAGCATAAACGAACTGGTCAGAAATAGCAAGCATTTAAGAGAAGTCTCAGTTCTCTACCAGTACACTGTTTACAACAGCTTTAGCATCTTGTTTTCAAATTCATGAAAATCATTACTATATACTAATGTTTTTAAAACAAAAAACAAACAAACAAAAAAAGCCTACTAACCTGCTTGAGTTTGAAGNTAAGAGAAGTCTCAGTTCTCTACCAGTACACTGTTTACAACAGCTTTAGCATCTTGTTTTCAAATTAATGAAAATCATTATTATATACTATTGTTTTTAAAACAAAAACAAACAAACCAAAAAACCCTACCAACCTGCTTAAGTTTGAAGACCTCAATATTCCTCACGTGATAAGCACTTCTAATTGTTTGCTGGTTGTATGGTGGACACTCAAAGTGGCCTGCAAACATTGAAGCAAGAAGAGTGGTCTGCATTGCCGGTTGCTTCCTAACTCTGCTGGTAAGCTGACCTCCCAGGGACAGACAAATATCTAGAGCAATATCATACACAGTTTATGGCTGCAGGAGATGCTGCATTTTCCCCTATAGAAGGCTTAAACCAACAGTCTGCTAACTCTAGTTTTTCTGTATGTAGAAAATGCAGTAATTCGTTTGTGGAACACGAAACTGAACATTTGACTCCAATGTTTAAAATCCAGGACGATTCTGAAACAAGTAACTGTGCTTTCATGGTTGCCACTGACATCATGTGTTTCTTCAAGGCCCAGTCACGAATGCACAGCTTGCCAGATCAGCAAACACATTACCTTATCAAGGAGGATCTAGTCCTCAAATTTGCCTCAAGACAAGAAAACTGAATATCTGGCACAGCTCCCACATACTCTCAGGTTGAACAGTAAGCATTTTTTTAAACAGCTAACACTATTGTGAAAAGGTTTCATAAGCAGAGCAATACTTGGGTCAGCAAGTGCTTCAGAAAACTAGTTTATTACTGTACAGCATAAAAGACACCCACAAGGCTTCTCTAAAGCAGTACCTTATGATAAAGAGCATCACTGTACCATAACTGCAAATAAGAAATTATTATTCCCCAAGCAGAGGAGGTGAGAAGACTAATCCATCTTCAGGTATTACTGACACCAGGCTAATAGCTGTGAACAGATCTCTAAGCACCCAGGGAGACCTTTCAATGTTCAACAGCTACAATCAGTCAATCAATCTCACAGTAAGCCTCAGTTCAGGACAACACATTCATATCATACCATGCTTCTTGTAAGTCTTACACAGAGAAAGCTAAAGAGCTTTATAATAAATGCTAAAGCGGCCCTGTCAATGAAGCATCGTAGCTACCCCAAACATTCAAAGGGCACATTTACTTCCTGCTGTAGCTGACAATAAGGTGCCATGATAGCCACCACCTCCAGAAAGCCGCAGAAATTCCAAAAACCCCACTATACCTTTCCGGTAGTCGTGAGACTTGAAGATGCCCGAGATGCCGCCGATCCTCACGCCGCGGAACCGCACAACGCCAGCGTAACCTAGGGGAGACGGGAGGGCAGCTTGTCACAGCTGCACTGTACCGGGACCAGGCGCAGAATGCTCGTGGCCAGGCCATACCAAGGTAGTAGATGTTGGGGGCCACCCAGCCGCCATAGGGCAGCTCCTGCAGGTGGTTGGATGCCTCGTGGTTGCCGCCGATGAAGATGGTGAGCACGGGAGCCTTCTTCTCGCCCGAGTAGTACCTGCGGGGACACGACGCGGTGCTAGCGGGAAGGCCGGGCGGGCGGGCGGCAGCGGCCCGGCCGCGGCGGCACTCACCGGTAGAAGGTCTGCATGTGGCGGTACTTGGCGGGCACGGCCATGCAGCGCAGGTCCGCCTCATTGCGCACGGCCTGGAAGTCGCCGCAGCAGAGCAGCACGTCGGGCCGCACGTTGTGGCGCCGCTGCAGCAGCTCCAGCGTCTCGTAGAGCTTGTCCAGGGCGCCATGGCAGCAACCGGCCACCGCCACCTTCATGGCCGCCCGCGCCGCCTACCCGCCTGCCGCCGCCGCGCGCGCGCACGCG
>VWPW01032610.1:353003-406006 GCA_013389825.1 Crypturellus undulatus | reverse complement strand
GCCGGGGACCCCTGCGGGAGGGCGATGGGGGCGCCCTGCGCCGTGAGCCGCGGCAAGCGGGGCGCTCGGCCCGGGGCGAGGGTCTCCCTGCGCCCGCGCTGCTGCCCCGGGCAGCCCGAGCCGGGCTCCGTGCAGCCGTGCCCACCGTGTCCTGCCCGCGGGATACTTAATATTCGCTGGCAGCGTTTCCTAGGTGGCCGCGGGACGTCGTTTCCCCAGGAGTTTGGCTGCCAGACCTCTCTGTGTCGCTGGCAGCCAAATCCAAGATGTAGGTGGGCGTAAGCTCGCAGGACCTGGGCTGAACAGCCAACGGAGTCATTTCTGAGGGGCGTGATTTACCGGAGTGGGTCCCTCTGAAGGTCATCACCTGGCATCAAGCTATGTAAATATTTTTTTAAGCCCAGGGCTAATTTTGCTATCATTGCTCTCCATTCTGAAGAGGGAAGCCGTGGAAGAGGTGCTGTTTTCCACCTCTCTCTTCGCTGCCGCTGCAGGTTAGCAGAGCAAAGGGATGACTAGCTGAAGAGAAGAGAGGGGTGGTCCCCAGTGCTGCTTTAAGGTCTGGCTCTGTTCCTGGCAGCAGCAGTGGTCTCTTGGTTTTGTTTGCTTTGGGAAACGACTTCTCCAGTCATCTACATAAAATACAGTTAGAGTTTAGTGAAGCTATTCACTTAGTGCTTCCTAATGATGAGGAGCTGGAGTTAAAGACAATGCATTTGTTTACATATATATATATATATATATGAATATGAACCATTAGCATTGTGTATAAGTTGAGATCACATGTGTTTCACTTTATATAAAACCAAAAAACTGAAGTTCCCTGATAGCAGAGAGTCTGTTTCCACTGCCTGGACCTCTGCAACCACTGTCACGCATCACTTTATTTTGTGCTTGTCACTTGTACCCAGGCGCATGGTTGAAGGTAGCTTTGGCCAGGCTGCCTTGGGTTCAGGCTGACTGATACATGACCAAGACAGGAGCAAGATTTGCTGGTAAAGTATCTGCTTCGTCTCCCTCCACTACAGCCTATGGAACAGGTGACAGTCGGAGTTCGGAATCGGTACAGCTCTGTATGGGTAGCCCTCCCCAGCAATGCCGATAGGATGCTACCCAGTGGAATTTATTTTCTCCCCCAAAGTTTTGTGAGGATTGTTCCCCATCCTCCCCACAGTTGCCTTTTTCCTCTTCTCCCTCCCCCTCAATCTGTGCCGAACTGATAACTGGATATATGCAATCTTGGCACAGTACAGAGGTTACTCTGCAATCTTAATTTACTTCCTTGTGCATAAAGCTTTACAACAGCATCTTTGCTCAGATTATAATAGGATCCCCATGAGATGGGATTTTCTCCTGTTACACAGGGTTGAGCTTTTCAGAGGAATAAGAGCTCAGAACTTCAATTCTGGCTGAATTGGGGCAGTGAAGTGGGGCTGTGGGAATGAAGGAATTTTCTCATTCATAATTAAGGCAGTTAAGCCCCATCTTACAGAGCCGAGTTCGTATGTGTTGCTAGGCAAACCTCTTCCACCAGACTTTCCACTGTTGTATTTTCACTCCTGCTTAGGTCCCCCTGGATCAGACTTGCGGAATTTCTAACAACAGGAAGAGAAGTGAGCAGGAGCTGTGCTTTGAACATGTCAACCGATCTGTAATGTCACATGCTTCAAGAAGTCAGGCATTTCATCCCAAAAATCGATGTATTCTTGTTTCTGCCCCTCTTTCCATATAAAGTGAGGGTAGTATCACCTTGCTGATGGAAAGCTATGGAAATAAGTGCTTAAGAGGCACCATCGCTAAATGCTGATGATGGTGAAACTAATAATTCCAGTTTCAGAGTAGTGTGTGGATAGGATGCAGTAAGCAATATGAGGCCTCACATTAACAGCAAACATGTTAAAAGTGGCTTCCTTTTTTTGAATATTCATTTATATTTATGACTATGAATGTGAACGGCTTAGTATTGAGGGAAATTAGGACATACAGGAGAGACTGCTTCTGTGATGCTTTGTGTATTGCTTGTTGTTTCAATCCACTTATGCTAGAGAGAAGGGAAAAAGAAGTGAGTGGAAGTGAACAAATGTTCTTGCTTTATTTTGTAAAGCTCTTTGGGCTTTACAAAAGATAAAGGGCAAAAAACCTTTTTCTGCTTCACTGAGTTAGGCTAAACCAGCCCTAATTTTCCTTGGTGGAAAAAAAGAGGATAGCAAAGTTATCCCTCCCTAAATCATTTGTTGCTTGGCTCATAGTGCTGTTTTGGTGTTCTGGTGTGGTTTATCCAAGTCATAAACAGGAGAAGCTGTAGCGATGCCAGACTCTGAGTGCTGGGACATGCTGCACCTTTTGGCGTAACTTGCTGTGTTTCACCAGCTGCTGGTCTGCAGAGCATGAGATGGAGCTGGCAGGAACGGGCTTGTGGAAGGTATGACTGGTGAAAACGCCTGCTCACTTCTCACTCGGGGATTATGTCTCAGAGGAGAGGATTGTGGCTTTTAGCCAGAACATCTCTCTCCAGCTTGGCATTTTTCACAGTTTTTATCACTGACTTATAGAAAAGCTGGTGTCAGATATGGTTTGGGAACTGCAACCACCCTAGAGAAATGGATTCTCACCTTTAGTAAAAAGACCGTCACCTAAAATCTCAAACACGTGAGAAATGAATAAGGAGCAGTGCAAAACTGATAAGACACAAAGAAATTGTATAGGACAGTAATGAGAAATGTATGAGCTTGTCTCTCTACTCATTATTAAATTAGAAATTTGTTTTACTCTGCAGATCACTAGCAGATGGCTGATGTGCTCCAGAAGAACTTCTACAGAAGTTATATGTTTCAAAGATATGTTCAAATATGTTTAAGAGACTCCATAAGCAGTAGCCTCAGCATTAACGAAGGTTAAGGACCGAGAGAGCACCATTTTGGGCATAGCTCTTCTTTCATTATCCTAACACTGTAATAAAGTGATTGTAATTCGTACAAAGGAATTGGCCATAACTAGATACCGTTAATAGTAAATTAACTGATTCTGGGGTAAATCATCTTGCTAACATGAAATTATCTCTCTCCATATAAGGTTAGGCAATGTGTGTGTTGGCTGTTTATAATCAAACTGGCTTTCTGACCTCTGCCCCAAGCCTTGCTCAGCTTGTGCTTTTGAATCTTTCACCCCTGCTGTGTTCCGGTTTAGCATCTTACTTTCTGCTAGCGTGACAAAGCTAAATAGGGCTCTTGCTTCCCACTGTTTTTTGTTTTTCTTCACTCATGCTTTGTTAAGCAAAGTTAGTATATAGTCATACATTAGTATATTGGGGGCTGCTGAGTGAGTTAAGGTTAAGTGATAGATCTAGACTCAGGGCTGGAACAATAATTAGTTGGCCAATTATTTATATTTAGCAGATTGGTCTTATACTGAAAAAAATGTGTGAGCTTTCATTCGCTTGCTGCCTCATCTGTATAACTGGAATCCAGTCTCTTGGGACACATATTCCTGTCTGGTCGGCTTTAGTTCCAAGGCTCTGCCCAAAGGGAAAAAGTGAAAAAGGATACTCCAGAAAAAGCTGAAAAAGATGAAGTATTCCTTTATATAAATAACTGTTCCCCTCCCCCAAATAAAATCCATAACTGAGCTCTTTCAAGCTGTTATGTTGGGTCTCTATAGCAGAGATTCAAGTATCCTGGCGTACAAGAACCATGGACGTTTGTGAAGGGCATAGTAGTAATAAAATGCTGGATAAAAGTATGACTTAACCTGAAGGAATCGTTCTGAATAACACTGTGCTAACTAACTGCAAATCAGTCTTGTAGAACACTAGTTCAGGGGGTAGTGCCAAATTTATTTTAAGAGCAGGGTTAAAAGTCCCTGGTATTAGCCCAAATCTTTTTGAAGGCAGGCTTGCTTTTCGCTGCTGCTGTAAACAGGGAGAGGTTGCATACAGGGTTTTTTTTAAGGGTAAATCTACTAAAACTGAGGTTTCCTGGTGTGAAAAGTGACTTCTCTAACTCCCCACTGGCAGCAAAGCAGCATTTATCATCCTGTCATGGAAGGTGATTCCCAAGGTCATGTCTGCTTGGAAGCCTGCCTTGATTTGTGCTCCCATTGATGTGACCTTCATGGTTCACTGCAAGAATGCACAAGTCCAGTCTCAGCTGGTAAAATAAGAGCGACTGAGGTTATTTCATGAGATGGCACAAAGTTTCTGCTGGTTTTAAATTTCTGAGAGTGCTTAAGAGCTTCTCATTAATGATTCTTAAAGGAAATGAACCACCATGGAGGAGGAGGGAAGTTTTTCCATTAATTAATACTTGGTTAAAGTGTAGGATGACCTGTTAACTCTTCTCCTGAAAAGAAATCATCAGTGAAATCCCAGGGGCATATGTGCTTAGGCTTGTGTTGCTCAACATAGTTATAAATGATCTGGGAAAGAGGTTAAATAATGGAATGACAGCATTTGCTGAGAATTGCAAAATTAGGGTAACAGAAACAAAAGATGACCCGAGTGGCAGAGAGCTCTCACTGTACTTCCTTGTGAGCAAGTGATACATGATACCAGTAGATAAAAAATAATGTGTGTAGTGAGAAACAACTAATTGCATCTATACAGTGATGAGCTGTGCAGAGTCTGTGCTTTTCAGGGCAGATAAACTCACTGCAACTCTCTCAGCATGGTCAAAGAACAAGAAGAGGAAACAAAACAAAATGTCATGGTGCAAGTCCAGTCCTCCAGTGAAGTATCCTGCATCTTTACTCTCTCCTCATGCTGTTCTTTGGCCACTGGCAGCAAGCCACTCTAGGAGCCAGAAACAGTTGTCCCTGTTTTAATCCTGGGGGTGGGATTCAGCTAATTTAAGTGTGATCATCTGAAAACTGGATAGGCTTCTAAGCTCAGTGGGGTGATCTGCCTTTTTGAGATGCCTGCTTGACACCACTGCCTGCAGAGAGGACCTAAATATTTTGCTCCTAGGTAGCTAATTTAACATAGGCAAATCCCATTTCTATTGTTTGTATTTTTGTAAGAACACTGACCAATTATGGAAAAGAGCTTCTGAAAACTTTGGAAAAGAGCTGCAGCGATGTCTTTGAAGACATCTTTCTTCCAGACTTAGGAGTCTTTGCCAAGCTTGGGAAAGGCTAAAACGTGATTTCATTATAGTAGATCAGTATTTGTAGATGAGGAAATGTCCCTTCCTGAAAGGTTCTTCAGCTTTGCAGCAAGAAAGACTGATGCTTCTTTGCTGGAACCTGGTGTTGAATGGGAAATTGGAAATAATGACACTAACATTTTTGACTATAGCTGAAATCTCTGTGTGTGCATCCCTCCGGGCCAAGGGGCCTGACAACTGAGCACAACTGGCAGTTCTCATATAAGTCCTATGTACAAAACCAGCACCTGACATATCCTCCTGGTAGGACATCAAAATATGCTCTGGATTGTATATGTAAGAAATAGTTCCTTCTGGAATTCCTGAGCACTGAATGAAAACTTACAGCTTTTTAGAGTTCTGTTCAAACTATTTGGGAAGGTAAATTGTGTAAGTAATAGCAAATTGTAAATTGTAAAAACACTTTTGTGGGGTTCAAACTGGTCCATGTTAACAGTTCATTTTAGCATGTCTGTTGAGTTCAAGAGCGAATTTTGTGCAAGAATTTCCTACCAGATCTACTGCTGATGGAGCTGTACCATGAGCAGAGCATTTGTTGATGTTCTTAATATTTAGGCTTTTTTTTTTGTGTGTGTGTGTGTGTATGTGTGTGTGTGATTATATCTAAAATTGTACAAAATTGCCAGTTGTAATTACACCCTGTCCATTCTGGTGCTCTTACAATTCTTGGCTAAAAGGTCAACAGATTCTTCATATAACAGATGAAGTACACTAGGTCAGGGACTCATTTATGGCCAACCAAAGTATAAGTCCAACTGGCAAGACACCTTGAGGCAAGAGTTTTTGAAATTAGAGTGGAACCTAATGCCTGCATCTGTTAACTTCAAGCATACATTTGGTGATTTTTGTTGTAGATTTTTTTCTCTAGCTGTGAGAACTAAATTTAAATTTCAATGTGTCAAGGTGAGTTCAATTGAGTTCTTTGGAAGAGAGGACAAATCTGAACCTAGTGTCTCTGTATTTTAGAGAAAACCTTTTGTTCTGATTTGCTGTGGTGACTGTTAGAGCCTCCGCTCCAAGCTCCCACTCTCAAGAGACTGTGAAGCCCAAGGAAAAAGCAAGCTGGGTGTTAGGTGACGTAGCCACTGCAAGGGCCAGAGGGGCCATTGGAGCAGTGCCTGCTCATCTGTGTGGCCAGAGACCCTTTGGCCTTTGTGGAGTTTGGCTCAACGTCAGCTCCTCCAGGAACTCCAGCAACTGAGTGAGTTGCATCATCTGTTCTGATCTCCCTCCTCAAATTCTGCATTTGCACGTGTGCTTTTTAACCTTAAAATTTACTATATGCTGACTTGAGCCAGATAGCAAAAATCATGGAAAATCGTGATACATTTTGGGATTGGTTACTGTTCTGTGCTGTTAATTTGAACTAAAGCTCTTAGAAGAGGAGATGGATGCATCTTCGCCCCCCACCCCTTATTGGATGAAATATTGAAGATTGGGTGAAAGATGTGTTTTATAAGAATGCATCATTTGTTTCTTGCCTGCTTTTATCTTGTATAATGAATAGAATGGGTGGTAGGACTGCAAGACGATTTTTTTTCCTAGTTTGAAGCTTGCAGAGCGGTAGAGGCCCATGCTGTAGCTTTCTAGATCGCAGCTTGCAGGAACGTTCTCATGCCAACAGATTGTCATTGCTCAGTTATTTCACTCCAGCATAATCTTTGCATGAATAGAATTTCTTGTGTGTTTTATAGAATAACCTTTTATATCATTAGTATCTGCAATAATTTTTTCCCTTGGAAAGTGATTCATGTCTTGTAGCAGATAGGGAAAGACTTAAAGCATTATTCTGTGGTTGCACAAGAAGCCCTATTCATTCACAGTTTACGCTGGGAAACTAATGCTGTATCCTCGGGGCTGGAGCTGCTTTCATGGCAGTGGTCCTGAGCAGGAACCCTGTAGATGGGCTAGCTGAAGTGGGGGTTGTTCTAGAGTCACAACTGGAACGAAACAGCCATGTGAGAAGGACAAAACACAAATGAATCCTCTTAACGCGCTCAGTCTTTCCACTGCTGCTATTCATAAATAGTAGGTTTTAGTCACCAGCAGAAAGTCACAACAAAAGCCCATTCAAACAAAGTTTGAGAACAAATTCCCACATCTGATAACAGAAAGATTCGTCTCAGGCTTTGCCTCGACTTGGTTTACGTGCTGAATCATGTTCACTGCCTCATTCTAAAATTATACTTGGGCAAGCTGCAAGGTGAGCACATGCTACTCTGGTTGAATAAAGCCAGGCGAGAAGCAAGAAAAAGGGTTTCTGCCCTGCATGTGATTGCATTTGTGCTGCCTATAGAGTTTTAATATTTTTGTCCCATGTAGTATTTTAGCACATTTTCACAGCTAGTGAAAATAAGATACATAACAAACCACTGAGAAGACACTAGTTAATCTGGCAGAAAACAGGGTATCTGTTTTCTGTATTGAATCTTTGATTAGTCCCTTCCTTGACGCAGCAGCAAAGGTGCCTGGGCAAGGAAACGTGACCAGAGGCGGGAGGAGGTAGTAATTCTGCATTAGTTTTTGTCTGGATTGAGCNAGCAGCAAAGGTGCCTGGGCAAGGAAACATGACCAGAGGTGGGAGGAGGTAGTAATTCTGCATTAGCTTTGATAAGTTTTTGTCTGGATTGATTCCTGGATGCAATAGTCCTGGATGCAAATGGGAAGAAGAGTGCAGAACGCACAGCTGGAGGGGCCTGGCTTATTCAGCCCCTTTTGTTTTAGTATAACTTTTCCTTTGGAAATGCCAGGAAGTTTGTGGGTGGTGGAAACTCAGGAGAGAATAAGCATCAGGAGTGCTGCGGAGAAGACCCTCCCTGGCAGACCAAGGCTGAGCAGCCTTTTTGGCAACGTGAAAACCTGGATTCTGCTGTCTAAACACAGCCCCGTGCGTCTGAGAAGATGAAGAGCACTTCTTAACCTATGGCTTTGATTCAGCAGAGCATTAAGCACCCCTGACGGGGAAGAGTCAGTGACTGGAGGGAGTGGAATCTTGTTACCTCGCTTCATGCCTGACTATACAGGCACCGCAGGGCTTAAAAACGGCTCTGCAAACGCCCTTTCCCTGGGCAGCCTGAGTCACGGCTGCGGCTGAGGCGCACCCCATGCCTCCCAGCAGCGCTGGGGAAGGCCCTCCCTGGCCTGGGGGCTTTGGGGTAGTGCCAGCGGGTGGGCACAAAAAGCTGCAGGGAAGCTGGCCCCGGCTCAGCGATGAGCTCGGCCCATCAGGGTTGATGGGCAGGTGGCAGCCTGTTACAGCGAGCAGTGCAGGAGCTGGCGTGGCCATTAGCTCCTTGAAAATGCAATCGTCGTGATCCAAACAGCTTGTGCTGCTCTGCCTAATTGCAATGAGTGGACATGATACATTGCAAATTCCCTCCAATAATCTTAAAAACACTGCTTCTCTACTCAAAAAATGTGAATGTTGGGCAGGCTTTGGCCTTTTGCAAAATTCTCAACACTTACCTGACCAAAGAGCAGCAAAGCAACCCATGCTGCAGTGCAGTTTGCCAGGGATTTCAGCATGTTTTATGAAATGGATTTGTGTTGGTACAGCACAAATAGAGGGGGCTCAGAGTTTTAGTGAGGTGACTTCATTTGATTGTTAATGCATTCATGAAAGAGGGAGTGATGCCTAAATTTAAAGACCCTTAAATCCAGGATTTCCTCTCTTCCAGTAACATTCAGCAGCCTTTGTTCGTAGGTGGTGCAATTCTGGCAATGGTGATAAGAAATGCAAGTAAAAACTGCTTCAGCTAAGTGTAAAACAGTTTGCATAGGCTTAACCTTTATGAAAATATTACTTTCTGTTCTGGGTATCTACTCCAGTGAGTTATTTCATGTTATTGAGAATATTATAGCTCTTCCGAATATTTTGCTTTGGTCCTAGAGACCTTTGATAAAGGCTAATAGAAGCCAATGCGGCCTTTGCTAAAGGGTTGTGTGTGTGTGTGTGTGTGTGTGTTTTATCCAGAGGTCTAGGAAANGGTGATAAGAAATGCAAGTAAAAACTGCTTCAGCTAAGTGTAAAACAGTTTGCATAGGCTTAACCTTTATGAAAATATTACTTTCTGTTCTGGGTATCTACTCCAGTGAGTTATTTCATGTTATTGAGAATATTATAGCTCTTCCGAATATTTTGCTTTGGTCCTAGAGACCTTTGATAAAGGCTAATAGAAGCCAATGCGGCCTTTGCTAAAGGGTGTGTGTGTGTGTGTTTTATCCAGAGATCTAGGAAAACCTATAAGGACTTTTCTCCGTTTCAATTTGTCTTTAGAGTTTTGTGACTCTAAAGGGGAAGCCAGAAATCTGCAACATGATCAAAATGTCTTGCTCCATTAGAATTAAATCTAACACTGTGTTCAGCTGGTTGGGGAGAAACAAGTCCAAAAAAAAATAATATGAGAGGTTAAAATAGAGCCATTAAAATGGCAACACACAGGCAGCCCATGTATAAATATAGGCCAGCTCTTCAGCTGTGTTCTTATATGGCAGACCTGAGGAAAAGAGAAATGTCAGCGTACTCTTACTCTCCGCAAGCCTGCGTGCTGGTTATAAAGGTCTGGTGCTCTATGTTTGGTATTAAACAGGACCATATATTGCATGGTCATTATAATGACTCTCACCTTTGCTCATTGCAGGGACCTGCCTTGCTGGATTGAGACAGGGAGCACACAAGCATACTGTGGATTTTTTGTCTGTACAGGCTACTTGATTGTGGACTGTTTTTTACTGACCCACTCTAAAGAGGAATCAAGTGAAAATCATCGTCTTGTCACCTCTGCCTGAGAGCCGACTGAATTTTATGACGCCTACTGGGGAAACGACCTGGTCTGTTAGCAAGGGAGCAGCTGGGGCTGCGTCTCTGCTCGACCAAGCTCCCCGCCTGGAGTACAGTGATCAAGTTGCCTTAAGTCAAACCATATGTGAGTTGCACTAATTGCTGTAACCATATTGCAGATACCACTCCAGACTTCTCTAGGCATTTCCAAGACAGTAGTTTCTCATATAGTGTGAATATTTTCAACTGACATTTGAATGTTTCCACTCAGTCTGGCGTGGCTGTGAAAAGTGGAGGGTGATTTTTTTTTTTTTTTTCCTGCTGAGTTCATGGTGAATTTTGAAGCCTTCCTATCAAGTGGGATCCATGCTATGGCAGCAACCTACAGGCTCATGGTCACTACTGTGAACTGCTACAGCAGCGTGGTAATTGACCGTCACTTTCAGCACACAGTGCATTACTGCATGGGAACTTGCCAGCTCTTTAAACAAGGTGTTGCATGTATAGTTGCTCATCACAGTGTTTGTGCGGCGCTCAATGTCCAAGATGCCACTCTAGACCATAAATTTCCTGTTTCTGAAAATGGTTTTGCCTTGTCTGGAAATGAGGACTATCAGCAAATCCTCCCAAGTAATCCAAGGCTCAAAAAGGGCTCTTCAGCACAAGCCACTTCCAGTTTAAAAGACATTACTGGGGAGGCAATAAACCTTGCCAGTGGTAAAATAAAGGAATTCTCCTTTGACAAACTCAAGAACTCTTCCAGTCATGTGGCCTACAGAAAGGGGAGGAAAGTTCGATCTGAATCATTCAGACGATCTTTTGATTTTGACTTGATTTATGGACACTTTAACAATGATGAGAATTGCCCTCCATGTGGCTTTTTGCAGAGCCCCTTGCCTGGGGAGAAGTGGCAGGAGAGCAATGACTCTCCCGAGGTTGGCATAAATTCCATGGCTCCCTTCACCCCACAGTCCTCCTTAGAAGAAAACATCATTACCCAAATTCTGGAAAAACACAAGCTGGATGGCTCCTCTGGTGGAGATATTAAGGTGTGCTTAGACATCCTGCTCAAGTGTTCAGAGGATCTGAAGAAGTGCACAGACATCATAAAGCATTGCATCAAAAAGAAGTCTGCAGACAGAGTTAGTGGAGGGAACAGCAATGATTCCTTGGCTAACTCTGAAATGATATATATGAATCTGATGACAAGATTTTCTTCATACTTAAAAAAGCTCCCCTTTGAGCTCAAGTCTCCTGGACTCAAGGAAGCTGGTGACTTGGCAGACTTGGTGAACTGTTTTCATGGATTGCAGCAGGCTCCCTTTTCTACCGTATTTGGAGATGAGCAACCCCCCAGGTATGAAGATATTATCCAGCTGCCAGCTTCAGGAACAGCTCCTCTCGGCCTGCCAGGTGACCAGTGTGACGTGACGAGCACCACTCAGTCCAGCCAAACTAGCACTTTGAGCTCGACCTCAAACTCCCTGCCCGGCGTCACGCAGGAGAGCAGTATGAGAGCCGTGAAAGATGCTTGTGCTCTACCTCAGTTACCCACCACAAGCCCTTCTGACTGCACGTCTTCCACAGAGTCTCTGTACATTGAAGAAGAATCAGATGGGGAAAGAGCATTAAAGAAGGTAAAGAAAGAGGAGAAAGGCAGCTGGGACAGTTTAGAGTGCAGCTACCAACCAGATCTATCTGCAAATGTTAAAGCAGAGCATGCTGCAGGGGGAGCTGATGAACTAGGCCACGCTTCTGAAAAAACGACTTTGCTAAAACCAGTTTCAGCTCCTGTGCTGGGTGGTGATGCCTCTAAAGTAGGAGAGATGTGCAGCAAAACGGACAAAGATGAGATAGACAAACTGCTGCTGGACTTGGAGTGCTTCTCGCAGAAAATGGAGAGTACTTTGAGGGAACCCTCTCTAAAGCCTAGTGAACCTGCCCATTTTCAGGTGTTTGACTGGCAAGGTAGGCAGGTACTACCTCTGTCCCTTGAACCTAAAAGTGAACCCAAAAGTAAACCCATTGATCCCCCTAACCCTTTGTCAAAAATCATGGAAACTAATGGCCATAAAATTGAAGACGATGAGAAAGCGCTCTTACTGCGGATCCTCGAAAGCATTGAGGACTTTGCCCAGGAGCTGGTGGAATTCCAGACAGGCAAAGGAAGCTTGTCCAAGGAGAAGGAGGTGATGAGGATTCTTCAGGAGACTTTAACCCCTCCGTCGCAGTCCCTCCTCGTAGGGCAAAAAAGCTGCGCCGGGGCTACCCCCAAGGACTCCGTCCCAGCTGCAATTCAGCAGGCCCCAGAAGTGATCAAGGTAAGAGCTCCAGGCTTCCGACATCCCGTAAAGCGAGCGGGAAAGCCCTCGGGTTGGGCTCTTGTTATACCAGAGATGTGGTCAACCGCTTGAGAAGACCCTTTCCAGCTCTAGGGCTTAGGAAATAACTGCATCTTTGCATCTCGCCAGAGCCCTGTATGGTTTCTGATTTAGTAATTCATGTGCATGCCTGAATAATATGTAAATATGTTACATTTCCTTAGGACTTTTAAAACTATTATCAAGTACTTGTGTGCACACACACACATAAAATCAGATCTAATGCTGATGAAACACACTGCAGCTTCCAGTGCGAAGGCTGTGGCAGTTTTAATACCCCTCAAATCCCAAGTAGTGCAAAAGGAAAGGGAAGGCCGCTTCAGAACAGGCTGCTGGCTGTGTGTGGCCTGTCTGTGTTGAAACGGGGGCTAACTTATATCAGCAAGAGACTTTCGCTCTGTCACAAACCCACTTATGGTTCTCCACAGGGAACAATAGAAATACGTGCCTCTTCACTTTCAAAACCAAAATATTTACAAACTGGGAAATGAATACTCTAAAAGCCCATCAGTTTTGTGGAGCACATAATGAGCACATGGCACTTGCCTGAGGTGAGCCAGGAAGCATTGCCTACTTTCAGACTGTCTGACACTTCCCATTCTGAATACCCCTTTTCTGTTGCTTCTCTCTTAAACCTCCAACTATTTGGTTGAAAATTTCCTGTCCTGTGTGCCTGTCTTAAGCTATTTTTTAATATGGTGTTTTTAAAATAATAAAATGTTTCAGTGAAAACAGCGGCCTCTAAAAGGGTAGAAAAAAAAAACACATTTTTTTCTGAAATAATGAACAAGTAGAGGGAGCAAGATTTGTAGTGCAAGATGTTTTTTTTGTGCGTGTGTGTTTTATTTTTAAGATTTATATCGCTACAAAAAGGGAACATGTTTGCATGGACAAGTTCCTTCTGTTAGTCTTTGTGATTGCAAATGTGAAGTCCCCTAACATGGTAAAGAAGGGTTGGAAACCACTTAACAGTCTCTGGGCTTTTGCTCTACTCCTGCAATTCCTTCATCTGAGAAGGTGCCCTGTGCTCTCTCCTCAGAGAGAGCTGGGCGGCTGTACCCAGAGTAGGGAGCCAGGACTCTCTGGGTCCTTCTGAGGTCTTTTGTCATCGTGTCACCCCCAGGTGCCCAGGGGTGCAAGGGAAGATGTTAGGTGCAGGTGAAACAAGTCCTTGGTTTGCAACCTGAGAGGGTGGCTTATGTGACAAAGTATTTCAAATGTACTTAATGCTTGCAATTTTGAATTTATTCTACACTCCATTGGGAATAGCCTAGAAAAGTCTGTAAGAAACCTATTGATTGTTGTTTCAGACTCGGGTTTCAACAGTGTAATGCCCTTTAAGTCGTGCTCATACATTTTAAAGCTCTTAAAATAAAATTTGTGAATAATTTGGGACCAGAGACCAGAACTTGATGCAAAAAGGTGTCTGTCTTATGTGTTCCTCTGCTGGGTGTCATTTCTCAGATATTCCTTGTGATGCAGAGAGCTCGAAGCGGCAGTCCTGCTTCCCCCTTCTTCCTTCCACTTCTCACTGTGTGGCTTTGGATCTGCTCTGGCACTTATATAAACTATAAAAAGTAGCTTCTGTAGCATCACAGCAGCTTAAACTTTGACCTGATGTAATTGCACTTTGAGAAAATGCTTTTAAAATATAATAGAAAACTTATCTGGAAAGTCATTTTCATACACAGAATCCTAAAATTGTTTTGATCAAATATTGATATTATCTGCCAATTAAGCTGTGCTCTTTTTCAGACATGAATTGTTCACACTTTCTAAACCAGATGGTTTTAAAAAAAAGACAGTTTTGTATAATAGCAGTTATTAAAATACATGAAAATAACAAATGAATCTTAAACGAACTCAGGGTAAAAGATAACAGGAAAAAAAAAAACAGAAATTAGATTAATAAGAATTCAAAAAGCTAATCTTGGACATTTAGGTGGATGTTCACAGCCAATGGACTTTCCTTGTAATTAAGGGGCAATACACAGACTCTGCCTATGTGAAGCTGATCTATTTTAAAGTAAACATCAAAAGGTGAAATGAGGCCTCCTAATACATGTTGAGTTTTTCAGCTTCATTGACTCTAAAAGCAACAAGAAGTCACACTGCTGCTGGTGAAGTTTAATATGTTTTGGAAAGAGTTGGAGCTTGTTGGAAACTTCTTGCCGGCCCATAGAATCGGGAGGGGCAGCCAGACGCAGGGTCCATGCTAATTAGCTTCTGATCCATGAATCCTTTATTTAGCCCGAATAGCATACTTATATACACAAGCAGAAGCAAGCTCTCTACACGCGTACAGCTACGATTGGTCACAGGCTACTATCCATGCATTTCTACCGCATTCAGTTGGTCGTGGATAACGGCGTGTATTCACACCATAGGTCTGTGCACCAGTCCTTCTTTCTTACTGACAAGCTTAATCAAGGTTCTGTCTCGCCCAACTTTCTCATGCCTGCTGTTCAAGGACTACTGTTCACATTCCTTTAACTCAGGGAGTATCCGCTATCTTCTTTAAGCTCAGCTCCCTGCAGCCACTTCTCGTGGGAAGGCCTCTGTTCCCTGGATATGTTCCTACAGGAGCTGGTGCCCTTTGCAGCTGTACAGAGTACATTGAATTGTTGCAGCCAGACTTGGGGGTACAGCTAAGTCCTGTGATGATAAAATATCCAAATCCCAGCTGGACTAAGCCCCCTGGATTAGGTGCAGGCAAGATTCTTTCTTTGCTTCAATTGCCATAGAGAACAATATGATTCCTCTTAAAATCTGACATCTCTCAGCTTCATGCTTTAAACTGGGTAACTTGTCGCAAAGAATAGCTTCTAAATATGACTGCTTTTTCACTTGGTCCATAAACTGTTGATGCAGGGATTTTATGCTGGTGATTTTGTCCAGTTTCAGAGTAAGCGAAGGGAGGCTGGTCGTCTTGTTCAAAGTAGCTGACACCTGGAGCTGCTTGCCACAGGGTGCTGCAGTTGCAAAAGATCTGCACTGTCTAAGAAAGTGTCGGGCAGATCTGTGATGGTCAGAGCATCCTCTGGGAGAGGCTGCGGTCCACCTGTAGCCCAGGGAGTTTCGCAGGTTTTTTGGTCCCACACAAGTTTTCTTTCAGTAAGACTCAGTAACACCTTTTCTGCAGAGTTTCAAATGGAGTGTTTTATTAACAACAAACCTGCTGGCTGGGACCCTGGTGTTGCTCTTTGTTGTGAGGCTCAGAAAGCAAGCTGGAAAAGTAGGACTTCTGCCGTCAAGCAGGAAAATGGACCAAGGGATTCAGTGCTTGCTTGTCTTGTAGAGTAAGAACTGGACACAGGTTGTTGTTAGGTGTGGACCTCAGCACTGCTGAGCTATTAGGAGAGGGGGAACACGCTCTTAGCAAGCCTGGACCAAGTCTGAGCAAGAGTTTTAAGCGTGACCGTGTGTAAGAAGAATGGACTATTATCTCTTTGGCTCATAGAGCAACGTGCGTCTTGAGAGAGTTACGGGAAAAGTGAAGAGGATGATGTGTTTTGGTATCATTCTAAAACCATTCGATTAAGAACTGCTTCAGAACGCCTGAGTGTATTTCACAAGGCTGTCCTTAAGTGCTCGTTTGGTGTTAAAGAAAATAGATGATCTACTTTTTCCAACCAAGAAGGAAAAACTGAGGTTTTTCCAAAAATTATAGCCTGTGGTCTGGAATGGAGATAATGCTGCTCTCCTGTTTCATCACCTCAGAAGCAGGGACCTAAAGCCACCACCATCGCTCACACGCACGGGGGACTGGGCTGAGAGCAGCAGTTTCACTCTTGCTGACTCCAAGGGTGAACCTCAGCTTTCAGCCCTGAAGCACATCAAGTAAGAACTATTGGGGAAGAGGGTATATTTAGCCACTTCTGCAGCATGGCTAATTTTAGCGCTCTTGGTAGTGGTGGTGGGTGCTTCCTTTCCCGTGCTTTCCTTTCCCCTGGCCTATTGCAAGCCAAGGACAGATTGTCTGTCATGCAGCCAGCAGGGAAATAGATTCTGTTGTAGATCATATTTCTCAATTAAAGTGGTACGAGAAGGCAGAAGACCCTGGTGGTACTGAAAGATACTTTGATTATCAATTTAAAAAAAAAAAAGGAGACCTGGTCTCAGGAATGAGATACAGTCTTTAGATGCCGTCCTTGGAAAGGGAGAGAAGGTTCTACATGGTTCTACATGAAACCTTTTTCCATATTTTGCCTGTAAAAACCAAAGCCAAGGAAGCAACCTACTGGGTTTGACGTGGCTTCCCGCAGAGTCCCCGTGCCTCTTCTGGAGAGCGAGGCATCTGCTTAGGAGCTCACCAGGATGATGATCAAGGAAAGTTCTCTGCGGATGGACCCAGACTTAGGAGGGGAGCTAGCTTTCCTTGCAAAGGGCTGCGATTTTGTTCTTCCATCTCGATTCAAGAAGAGGCTGAAGGCATTCCAGCAGGCCCAGGTTTGGACACTGCGTGTTTTGTTTGCTTTTTCAATTGCTTTGTATTTTCTTTGATTGGATTGGAGACTCAAACTGTGTCCCCTCGAGCGTTTCTATTTGCAGAAAGTTATTTGCAGCTAGATACCAGCAGGTTTAAAAATAAACCTTCCCGACTTAGAGTTCAGAGTTAAAGAGTCTTTGTAAACAAGGGATAAAACTTAACTGCAAGGGCAATGATTTAATAGGGAGAAATAGTTGAAGACTATTAAGTATTTGTTGCTTTTTTTTGTGAAAAAACCCTCTATTTATGCATGCTGCTTTGATTGCTCCGACTGTCTTGTGCTGCCTGTCTTGTGCCGCATGTAGAATAACCACAGCGTTCTGCCGTATTGATGCAGTTGTTCTTTGACTCGGTTGTTCTTTCTGCTATAGGAATTTATGCATCCTTTCGGACAGTGCACATCCCTGTTAGGAAAAAATGTATTCCAGTAAGTGAGCAATGTTTAAGGTTAACTTTTTTCAACGAGAAACAGCATGTTTTTTTCCCCCAAGGACCTGCCAAAGAATTTTCCTTCCTCTAACTTCTTTATTTTTCACAAGTGGTTTCACATTTGTAACAAACTCCCTGCTGCCTTTGCAGTGGCTGCCACCTCATTATACCCATCCTGGAAGATGCTTCTCAAAACGATGCAAATTTAAAATCCACTGGAAAGATTGTTTTAGGGAACCATAAGCTATTTTCGCCTCATTTTCTGTTCACATTGCTGTAGCTTATTCCTTAAATGAAGAGGAGAAAGACAAGGTTCAGAAAATGCTCTTTCCATTCCTTTGTTAGGACATTTTGAGGGGGGAAAAAAAGCCACTCACAAGCTCTGCCTCCACCTTGTTTGCCATGGATTGCGCAGGATTTGGTAGCTCAGCCTTCCTGGGACGAAAGCAGCAGCAAACCTGGGTCTAAATTGGCTTCTTCTTTAAGGCTTAGCAGCATCCCTGTGTCCACACTTAGATGTCTAGCTTCTGCTTTGGGTTCTGGCTGTGGAGCAGGAGATAACTGTAGGTTCTGGGGGCCTGACTTCTGGCTCATGTGGGCTGAGGACAGGAGATGCAAGGAGCAATAAACCCATTTCTGAGAAGTATCTTCAAGACAAGCATTGTTGTTAGAGGAGCTAAGCAGTTGCTCTGGCCCCGCAGCATGTTCCAGCTCGGTATTGTTCAGCCAGATGCAATGCTGCAGGACTCCAGCGGGGATTTCCCTTGGCTGGAGCTCTGGGAGTAAAGCCATGAGAGCCTGAGCACGGCTGGAAAGCTCCCTAGCGAGGCAGAGCAGGGGCGGTGGGAGGGTTCAACTCCAGTGTTAGCACAAGCAGCAGCTCAGTTACTCTGCCCCAGTAACATCTTAGTTTGGAGCTTCAAACCCCTGGATCCTCCCTCCTGGTCCCCTCTGAGCCCCAGCATCACTCTGGGTTAGACACAGAGAAACGCACCCCGTGCGGGAGCAGAAAGAGTCAAGGAAGACGGGAGGCAGAGCTGGGGCAGTGACCGGGATTGCTCTGCTGAGGTCCATACTGACCCTTCATATCCATACCAATAAAATCAGGAATCCTGAAGGCTGAAAATGAGCTTCATCAGTTCTGGTTTGGCAAGATGTGGGCGAGCAGGAGCATTTAAAGAAACCTTGAAAGGCTCCAAGCTCACATATTGTGTACAGAACAGTTACAGTATTGAAATGCATGGGCTACCTGTGTATGCATAAGGACACAGGTTCCTGCTCCTGAAATGGGACAGCAAGGGAAAAAGAAAGAGATTCTCACTGCTGAAAGAAAGAGGAGGGAAACAAGTAAAAAATCCCTCTGCCTCCTGCTTTACAGGTCCCTGAGGACCTGGTTAGAAGCTGTTTTAATTTGCAGAGAAACCAGGGCTCAGGGAAGCTTTCACAGTTCTGGCCTCTTCCCCTTTACGAAGGCAAGCCAAGAAGAGCATGTTGGTATATCCAGAAAGTTCCATGTTCCTGGAAAATAATAAGGCAAAGAATTTGATTCTGTTGGTCATATATTGGTCTTCTGTATTTAGTGAACTTAGACTTGGCTGTTTTATCCTAAAACAATTGTTTTGAAATACTAGGAATAAATGTAACAATCTTGAAGTTGCAGCAGTATTTGCTTTTGTTTCCTTACTAGCCCCTTATCACATGTCATTGCAGTAATAATAAAACTCTTGCACTTGAAGCATTGTGCAGTAGCAAGTCACTCACCTTTACCCAAGAAACATGACTGTGCATGGCAGGGGTGGAGAAATCGCCCTTCCTGGGCCTTCCAGCATCTTGCTGCAGCAAGATGTAACATGATTTCCTAAAAGTCAGAAAAAAATAAAAATTCCTTTCCATGTCTGAAAAATTAGCTGTTTTAGGATGTCATTATTCATATAAGGAATATAGATAGCCCTGCTTTCCCCTTTTGTATCAAAAGCATTCATGAACAAAGATAAGAAGATTTAAAAAGACGAGGGCTTGCAAAAAGATTATTCTTGCTCAACTAGATCTCCTGTACATTCTACCAGCTGTGTCCTGGGGTTGCCCGATCACTTTTAGCACCCCTGGCTGCTCATACTTGCTAAGATATATGGCAGGACCAGCACTTTTACATCTCTTAACACAGCCTGTGAGGTTATATTTCATTTGGCAAAAGGAGCAATACTCCTGGGAGGTGGAAAATGGTGGTGGTATGAAAGTCCCTTTGCTCAAATATGAGGCAAGACATTTGTGTGTACAGGCTTCTGTTTCTAAGGGGGAAATAACTATCAGCAGCTTTTGATGATGTGCTCTTTGTGGGCCAGGATGACATAAGAATATAAGAAATGCAGAACATATTGTCCTTATTTTAGGATATTGCTAAAATTGTAGTATATGGACTCCTATAATTAAATGATGTAACAGTATGTGGTTACCTACATAAAAAGCATAGGAACTGCATCAAAGCAACCTTAAGTCTGGCAAATCCTAAATTTGAAGTGTTTGATGTTGCAGTAATTTTTGTTGGGTTTTAATTTTTTCTTCATCATCTAGAATAAAAGTTATTTTCCTGGGGCTGGACTAGATGATCTCCAGAGGTCCCTTCCAGCCTTCTTGATTCTGTGATCCCTCTCTGCTCTGTATTGCCATGCTGCTGAAAAGTATTTATGTCCCTCCTCTTATTTGCAGGTTCAAAACAAACCAGAGAAGAAACCGGGAACTTCATCCTCAGTCCCCTTGAACTCAGTGCTTAGCCCCTGTGCTCTCCTGCCTGTGAATAAAGCCACCAGCAGCGCCCCTTTGCCCATAAACATTCCACGTTTCTACTTCCCCAAAGGACTGCCGAGTGCCTGCACTAACCATGAGGAGGTCATCGCCAGGATTGAAGAAGCCTTTGCAGAGTTCGGAGATGGGAAAGCAAATGTCTGTGAAATGGGGAAAATTGCTAAGGTAACTTTGGGTTTTTTTTCTTTTATGGAGAGAGAGATACAAACTGAAACTAAAGCTAGTAAAATAACTTGCAGCAAGTGGAAAGAGAAGTGGGGAAAGAACCAATATGCTTCGGCTGTTTTGTATTCCTCTTTTTTCCTGCGTTTCATTGCAGATCTGTGGCTGCCCACTCTACTGGAAAGCACCTATGTTCAGGGCATCAGGAGGGGAAAGGACAGGAGGTGTATCTGCACACTCCTTTGTAACCATGTGGAGAAAGTGAGTAGAGCAGAATGCAAAATTTTCCTTTTAGAAATAACACCAGCCTGCCCTACAAGTCTGTCTTTTTCTTCCACTAGACTTTTCAAATCATTGTCCCTTCTTTAAGGTAAACTAAAGCACCTAAAATCTCCATGGTCTTAAATATTCTTCCCTTTAACTTCCTGAACACCTGCTTGCTTTAGTAGTTTTTGTTACTACTTTTCTCAAGCATAATGTATAAGAAACTTGTGGGGTTTCACTGTCACTTTGACATACTATTGTCAAAACTTCTTTTTGAAATCGAGAGCTTTGTATATGTGATGCTCAGAGCTGTGAGGTAGAACAGAGCCACTCTTTCTTAATCCTTGTTCTCTCCTGGGTGATTCAGTCTGATTTTGTTCCACAAAACACCTGAATAATGTCTCCACTTTGTATTCAGAAAGAGCCCTACTTTTTGACTTAATGGTCACCCTTCAGCTTCTTGGAAGGGCCAATAACCCTGAGTTTCCAAAATATTCCTGTGATACTGTAGTCCAAAAAGGTTCTAGTTGCCCTGGTAAAACTGCAAAAAATGTCACTGTGATCACTACGTTGTTCTTGACACAGACAACTTTTTTCCTTCCTTACGTTCCTCCAATCAGTTCCAATTAATCCCTCATGTATGATGCAGCATAATTTCACTCTCTCTGACTTACACATCATTCAGATATTTGCAGACTGTGGTCATTCCCCTCTTCTGTCTCCTTTCAACCACAGCATTTCCAAGCCATTTTTGTACGCTTTCCTCACTTTAATTGCTCTTTTAGAAAGTTTTCGTTTTCCTCCCCGTCTTGTCTGCCAGGTCCAGAATTCTTCTCAGAAATGTGATAGTCAGAAATCAGAGCCACGTTCTAACCATATGAGCACAGTCAGAACTTTAAATCGGGAATCTTTTCTGTTGCTTTTTTTCTGGTGGGGTGCATGTGTGTGTGTGTGTGTGCGTTTAGTGCCATGATATGAAAGTGCAGCTAATGGGATTGCTTGTGAGTCAATAGTCTTTTTATTTTTTTTTCTCCTGAAAGATTTATTAAGAAACAAAGAGCTAAAAATAAAACCTTTTGTGTGTGTGTGTTAAAGTCTGCTGTTGGTAAAGACAGACGGCAGAATTATTGGCAACTAGAGACATTTCAGTAGTGTGTTGCCATATGATGAGTTTATATAGTGAGAAATAGCCACTAGAAGTAAATAATGAACAATGCTTTTGCATTTCCACAATTATTAAAGAAAGAGAGATATTTTTGAGTAATTTATTGCTTTCCTTATGCCATATGAACAACCTAGTGTTTGATAGATCCAAATGTTCCTTCTGCTGCAGCTGTTTTAGTAGTGATTTGCTGAATGGCAAGGAATTTCCCATTCTCATGAGTATTTCTATTCCTAATTAATGAATTAATGGTGCTGCTACTGACCGAGATTGTAATTTGTATTAGAGGAGAGAAGAGATAAGATTCAGGATCACAGATGCAAACTGTCATCCTGAGGAATGGGCTGACATGCCTCTGAATATTACACACGGCTAATTCCTTCATTGGGCTGTTCCCTATGGCTTCCCAGATGCTGCAGCAGGACGTGCTGTCCTTTTGGGAAGTGATTTTTTTGCTTGGAAGTTTAGTGTCTGCACTTTGGCAATATTCTCAAACATTGAAATGTAACAAAAGGTTAAACTGGAGAGCAGGTCTGTTATGGCATCTCACTGGACTGATTCATTTTTCTCCCAAAAGAATCAAAATGAATGCAGTCTCCAGTGAGAAACACCCTGTTTACTGTTAACACAGAACATGAAACACCTGGGTGCTACTGAAACATGGTGAAGAGTAAAATAGATGCTCACATTTTGAGGTCAACTGTGCGTAACAAATGTTGAAAAGTTTTTGTCATAACATGTGATAAGGTACTTCTGTGATTGTTTTTGTGGTTTGTGGTTGTTCTGTGGGATACAAAGCAGCTGAACTAACTTCTCTCTCTTACAGGGTCCTACGTAACTGTCACGACGATGCATCCAGGTTCACATACCTTTTGGCAAAGCCCAACTGTGACTGCCTAGAGCAGGAGGACTTCATTCCGCTGCTTCAGGTACCTGCAGCTGCTCAGCAGATGAGAGGAGGGAGTAATGTTCATTCCGTAACTTCCTTATTCTTGTGTCTTTAAATGATCACTAAGGACACACAGGCCTTTGGTTGGCAGCACATGGGTAGAGCTTATTTTGGGTTGAAATAGAAATCAACATTTTGAGTGAGCTACTTTGCGTAAGTGCCAATGCAACTCACATCCTGCTAAAGTCACTGAGAACTGCCAAACTTCTAAACTCTTTTCTCGTCTTAGGATTTTTAATTGCCAGTGCCTGATAACCAGGCTGAAATTCACCCCGTTTCTTTAGATGGTTATTATGAAAAATACATGGCACTATTGATATTTGAGCACAATATAAATAAAATATATTAGAAAAATATATTATGTATATTTAGAAGAATATTAGAAAAATTAAAAGTTGTTTGGAAAGATAATTATTATTGAGTTTGCTTAACAAGACTCTCAGATACAATAGCCCATAGAAATCTTTGTGAAGAATCCTGCAGTTCCAGTTGCTTTATATGCCACTAGACCTGTTGTTGTGTGCATTTTGCTACTGTTTTTTTTCCTGAATATACAAGCTAAAACTTACGCATCTTCATTTCTTTCCTTTTGTTTCATTTATATGTGATATCTTTGCAAAGCAACTGTTAAAGCAAAGCATTGTTCTGTAATTGTGGCCACTTAGTCTCTGGATGGATTTAGCTTTTTTTAATAGTCTCCTCATAATTCAGATCATTCTGCTCCTTTGATCTTTTTTTTTGAGCTATTCCACATATCCCTAGATTGCTAACATTGTGTTACCCACTATGCAAAACCTCTGCGAAGATGCTTGATTTTGAATGATTTCGTGTCTGTGCTGGATGCTTCTCTCTCCTAAACAAAATGGGCACTGTGCTGGATCAAATTTCTCCTATTCCTCTTCATCTTTTCTCCACTGGGCACACTGCCTTTCCTGACTGATAGCAGCTCTGTTATTTTTTACTGGTGCAGTCAAAGGCATCTAAAATCTTTTTTCTCAATTGATGTAAGACTGGCCATGTTGCATCATGATATTACACCATCAGGCTAGCCATCATGTTAGGCTTGCCAAGATCTGATCAAATTATACTCCTAAGGATGTATTGGTATCTGCTCCATCTCTTTGTCACATCTTGCTGTAGACAGGGCAGAGTTTTGAGCTTTTAAAACAGGGGAGTCAGGTAGCCACACAGCAATTACAAAGAGACCTGATTCATTCGGGATCTGAGCTGATTCATTCAGGATCCGAGCAGTTTCTCCACAGCTTTGGTCATGCATTTCTGGGCAGACTTGGCTATGAGCTAGTGTTTGGCTTGCAAAAAAAACCCTCGTCTTGAGAAAGAGAAACCTCTCTATTTGCATCCTAAGGTTCACTGTTGTGGAGGGCATAAGAAGCAACTTTGTCAACCTTTCAGGGAGTCTTAGTTTGATGCTTAGATGGAACAAATACTCCTATCTTCAGCCAGAGAGAGAGTTGCAAAGGAGATAGTTGCATGGTCAACGATTTTTTATTTTGTCTCATTCAGTAAAAATGAGTTTTCATTCGCTCACTAACTCTCTTCCTTTGTTTTTCTGTCCTTAAGTAAATCAAAATGGCCAACAGGTGCGTATTGCCCAGAAAATGTATTCTATTTTTGCTTCTACAAGGTTCACTTTATAGATTAAAACAAATATATCGTTGGGGTTTTATTAATGCTGCAAACACAGTTTCAAAAATTAGAGAAAATGTTGATTTGTGAACACAATAGCTTCTAAACATTAAATAAAAGGAGAAGAAAATCTGTTTCATTGTATTTGGTCTTGCTTTGCAGGATGTAGTGGAAACACATCCTGGTCTGACGTTCCTGAAGGATGCTCCGGAATTTCATTCCCGGTATATCACAACGGTAGGCTGGTTCCTTTGATCTCCTGTGTTGCTGCCATACCAACCCTTCTTTTTGCCCTGTTCTCATCAGCGAATTTTTCAGTTGTTTCAAAAAATACAATTTTAGTGTTGCTAGTAATGAGTTATTTTAAGAACAACTTTCTCAGGTAAAAATAATCTGCCTGTGTGTACAAGAGGTCATTCAAAAGGATCATAGTGATTCTTTCTAGTCTTAAACAAATGCAGACAAGCATTTTTGGCCTTTAATCCTGATGAAGGAAAACAAGAGGGATCCTTCTTTGATCTTTGAGAGCTGTGAATTTACCCCTAATTCTGACAGGCTTCTGAACATGGAGGTCTTTATATTTGAAGATTTTTGTGACTTAGAAAAGCTGGACATGGAGTGTCCGTGATTGCTCCATGCTGAAGAGAGCATCCATTGCACAGAGACGGCTCCAGTCCAGCTCTCCTGCCTCTCTCTTTTACCAGTAAGCCTCTCTCCTCCTTGAATCTGAGTTTGGTGACTTTTTTTTCTTTTTTTTCTGTAACTTTGTTCTACATTTGCAGTCACTTGTGCTTTGCCTGAGTAAATCTCTCTTTTTTTCACCATTTAACTTACCTCATGCTGAGTATCAATCTGGATAAGAGGCATACGTGTAAGATGTCTTATCTCTGCAGAGGTAACAAATCCAAATAAGGAAAGACCTATGGGAAAACAGCATCCCGAAAAGTGTTTCCAGTTCGGTTGCCAGGACCTGCGTGGGGGCCGGTTTTGCCAGCTATTGGCAACTGGAAGGTATCTTTTTGGCGGGCACAGACTTGTCTGCTTCCTGTAAGGAGCAGATGGCAGAGAGACACTGTTGTTCTGGGCAAATCCTGAACCATCACAGTAATATTTTTTTTGAAAATGTGTAATGAGGATCAGTTTAAATATTTAGACTGACTTGAATATGAGTATGAGCATCAGAATATTATCAGCACGTTCCTGTGGAGCAAGACAGCAGACACGTCAAGCACAGTAACAGGCCAGACTAGGTGTAACATTATCCAGCAAGACATAGAGGCGCGCGAACAGTGAGTGTGGAAGGTGCCTGAGGCACGTGTGCCCTAATGTTTGCTGCTTAGGGCATATAGAGGAGTGAGAGCCAGAACATTTAAGGCCGTTGGATAGAGCTCAGGATGCTGGCCGAACCCGATGCCGTTTTATGAGAGTGTAAAAGTAATGCTTATTGCATTCCGAGTGTGCATGATCCGGTGTCACAGCCTCGTGGACTCTTCTAGTGTGTTCTTCTACCCACCACTGTCTGTGTCTGACTGCAACATCAGCCTGCTGAGCTGCTCTAGGCACAGTTTACCACTGTCCTGGTGCTGGCTCTTGCAGCACTGGTACCTTTCAAGGGAGGACCAAGGATAAGGAGCCAAGGGTGGGGATGGGACTGCTCTTTTAGTAGCTTTCTGCACTTGGGTCTACATGAGGTAGCAGAACTAGGCCCTTCACGTGTAGATGCAGCTTCTCAGTGCTTCTTCACTTTTCTCCACTGTGCTTTCCCGCTTCAAGGGAGTATCTTAGGCACATTCACTTACAATACGGTGACAGAGGTGGCTTCTGGTGGTGCTGGTGGTCGAGGTAATGGTGGGTAGCAGAGAATCTTACAAAGCTGCAATGTCCTTCACATACTCCTCATGCTGGCAGAACAGCGCTGTTCTGGGCATCTGTGCTGACAGACAAACTGCTGATCTTGGTGTTGGCTGGACCATTTTGTTGGAGCAGTCACGACCTCAGGAGACAGCCCACTGGGTCAGGCTGTTCCCACCAGGAGCAGCAGCACTTAGCCGACTGCAGGAGTGGCTCTCCTCTGACACCAGGAATTTCTGCTCTCACACGTCCTTTCACAGACAATCTAGCACTTCTCTCTCTTTAATGCTATGAAATTCAGTATTTCCACCAGGAGTAATGAAGGAAACAGCTTTGTCCCTGGATTTTGAGACTACTTGGATCCTTTTGATGCCTCCAAGGTAGAGTGCCTTATACGTGCTTACAGAGACAGTGCTGTATTTGCTGCAAATGCAAGAATCACATCTTATTTTTGTGTTACAGGTGAGAGCCCTAAGGAGACACTGGCTTTTGTGATCATTACTGGATACAGCATCACACTGAAATCACCTGTAGACAAAGCCAGCAGCCTACAATGGATAAGATGTGTATGTTCATTTTAAATCCTTCTCTGCCACCATCTGTACCTTTTAGAGGTGCCTTTTCGATACAAAATCTATAGCAGTATCTGCAAGCTCTTTTACTGCTAGAATATTAAACTACCTGTATTTCTTTCAACAGGGACCAACTCTAAAGCTGGTGAAAACGATGCAGGACATCCCATGACATTTAATGTAAAAGCTTTAAAATATGACTGCTCATCCCAGAGTGTGCCAGCAAGGTTGTTAGCAGCACTCACTGCTGAAAAACTGAGTCAAGGTGTCACCAATTGGGAAAATTGTATAGATTGTGGAAAAATGCTTTGGCTTGTGCAGTGTTGTCAGCGTGAATGTGAAAGGGGAGAATGCCCCACAGGATTTAATAAAGCTTTGTTTTTGCTTTAAGAAATGGTATTGTTTTTGTTCTTCCATGGGAAGACAGGGAAAAAGCCTGGAGCTGGCCCATCAGGGCTTTTTTTAGAGTTTGTCTTGTAGCAGCAAGTTCCTGAGCCCTCTTACCCACTTGTTGTTGAAGACGGGATTATGCAGCTGCTGCTCTCGCTGAGGGACGCGAAGCGAGGGACAGGAGTGGATTTGCTGTCACAGCTGGGTCCTAAGGCTATGGCTTGATTGGTGCAGAGAATCTCAGGCCACATAATAATATTCTAGTCTGTATTTCCTGAACGCTTTTTGTGGACAGCTTGTTTTTAACAAGGAAAGAAAGGAAAGAAACTATTGACACTGTATACTGATCTAGGCACTGTGTACCAGCCTCTGAAACTGGAACATGATTTGAATAATAAAGGCTGCACCGAGTGGTTGGACATGGGAAAGAAAATGGATGGAAAACGATACCATTTTACTTCTGCCTGCTTTATTTCTACAGCTAACTGGGGAGAGAGATGAGGGAACATCTTTCTCTTTAGCACTATATACATATATATATTTTTTAACCTGGCAGGCAGAGGAAAAGGTGGAAGTTGCCTCTCAGGGTCCTGTTTCTGTTTTGTGCCATTTTTACTTTTAAGCCTTTGGGGCGGTGGTGAACACCCCACGTCTCTAAGGATCTCTACCACATGGGCAGGTGCTGGATTGTTTGCGAGTTAAGACCCGCTTCGGTCTCCGAGTCGATCTGCAGTCTGAAAGCAAAGGCCAAACAAAGTCCTCAAGTGGAGACCAGAAGGACAATTAACACCAGAGGTGTTAACCAAGGAAGAAAGAAAGATCCTGCTCTTTCAGTGTGTTTAAGACTAGAAAAGATTGTTGTGATTACCTAGTCTGACTTCTTGTACTACACAGGCCACAGAACATTGCTCACCGATTGCTGTTGTTAAGATTGGGGTCACTTAGAATTTATTTATTTATCTATATCTGAGTTGCCACACAGCTTTAGAAAGACAACCATCCTTGACTGGAGTGCCTGGGATGATAGGGAGCCCTCAGTGGTGGTTTTTTGAGTTGTCCCAGTGGTTGATTACTGACAGTGTAAAAATCTGCACTCCTCACTCTGAATTGGACTGTTTTCGGCTTCTGGTCATGCATTTTCTGGGAAGTGAAAAGTCCTGTTGTCCCACATCACCTCGCTTAGCCTTTTAAGGGCCAGGATAATTATCCATAAGGGTCCTGTTCAGCTGATTGCTTGCTTGAATGATTGCATGGCACATCTTCAGAAGTCCTGATTTTTTTCCAAAGCACATAAAATTATATCAGTTGAGATTCACGCGGACTGCAGCACCAAAGCTGGAAAAATGCAGTTTCAAAGTGATTTGGCAGCATTTTCAACACTTTTCCTGACACAAATAATATAACTGAATGCTCAGAGATGTGAATTAGGGGTAGGGAAGTGAATAATCCTGTTTGAGGAAAACAAATGCTACTTTCAAACTGCATAGCGTTTTAATGGTAATAGTACATACAAGCAGGTTCACTAAACAGCTTTCAGAAAGAAGTCCCCTTAGGACAAATGAAAAAAATATATTGTTCTTCTATTTAAATTCCTAAACTGCTCTACTTAAATGGGTGATTTCAAGAAAACTGTTTGTGTGTTGCAGGTTATACAGAGAATATTCTACACGGTCAATCGTTCCTGGTCTGGCAAGATCACGCTAACAGAACTGAGGAAAAGCAACTTCCTGCAAGTATGTTGGGATTTGCCTGAATAGAGTATAGAGCTGGTAGATGTGTTTGTTCCTATAGGTGTATCCTATAGAGAGCCCTGGGCTCTGCTGATGGAGACCAAGTGCTCAGTGCAAGCGCAGGGGTGAGTTAGGTGTCCCAGTCGCCCGGCGTGGCCTGAGCAGAAGGTCGGAGTGGGAGTGTGTGCTGGGACCAAAGCCCCCTCGGGCGGCTTGGCTGGAGCAGGAGCCAAAGAGCAGAGGAAGGGCAGTGGCACCCCGCAGCGCGGGGCTCACTGAGCAGCCAAGAATAGCTGGTGGGGTGCCCGCGAGCAGCGGGGAGGGTAGGACAGCCAATTTCCTGACTCCCAGCTGGCAACCAGCCCCTTGACAGTTGGTCAGGCATGTGCTGATCTCCAGTTCTGCAGTAAATTTCTCTGGAAAGGGTAATAAAGGAAGCCTAGCGCTTTTGCCTGCCTGCTCTGCCTTTCATCTCCTGCAGCAGGCAAGTTCAGCTCCTGGGCTACAACTTTTGCTTAGGCAGCTCTTTGCCGCATGTGGCAGTGAATCAAAAGAGTGTAAACAACATATTTTAGTGAAGACTGTAACAAAAATACAAATGTTCACTCTCCAAGTGAACATCAGCTGCAAAGAAAGGGAGGAACCGTGAAGCGTCTAATGCTGATGAGTGGCTGCTTAGAGGTCTTGCTTCAGCAAGCCAGGACAGTGCAGGCCTGGCACAATCTGCCTGGGTCCCGCCTCGCTCTTAGTTATAGCTGGATGGTCACTGCAATTGCAAAACCTCCTGTTAAATAAAGAATGCAGCACTAACGTCTCCTGCTGCGAGGAAAGGGCACTCTTTGGGACAGCTCACGGAGCTGCCTTCACCCAACTTCCACAGAGCTTGGAGGACCTGAGCTGCTGGAGGGCCTAGATTTAACTTCCTGCTTTTATCCATACCATTTCAGACTCTGGCTCTCTTGGAAGAAGAGGATGACATAAATCAGATCACAGATTATTTCTCTTATGAGCACTTCTATGTCATATACTGTAAATTCTGGGAACTGGACACTGATCATGATCTTTATATTAGCCAGAAGGATCTGGCTAGGTACAGTGATCAAGGTAAGCTCCCCCAAGCTGCTTCCTGAGCAGATGCTGTAAGTTTTCAGGACTTGAGGAGCCATAGATAAACTGATCCCACTGTGCTGCAGTGGGATTGATATGGTTTGTGCTTTGCTAAGAAATATCTTGTAGGGATTTTGGAAAGGTTTTGATTTGATGCCTGATTTTTGCTTGATGAATGGATGGATAAACTCTTGCAGTGCACACTGAAGTAGAACCCCTTTGTATCAGCAGGATTCGTTTACGTGGCAAGTCCTGTTTCGGCAAACTAGGAGTAGTTCATGTCCAAGAACCCATATTACGTGTAGTTGCCATGTTTTTTTGTCAAATACAGTGTTGGGTAGAATGCAAAGGGAGACTTGTCCTTTCCTGCTTTTCGAGGGCTGCCAAACAGAGACTGGGAAAGTGATTAGACAGACAGCTTGCTTTTAGCTGTTGGAAATGGCTTTCTGTGTATTTGCTGAGCATTACTGTACTTAACATTTTTCTATGACGTGTGTGTTCATTTTCTTCTTGTTTGTTTATCTCCAGCTTTATCAAGCAGGATTATTGAGCGAATATTCAGCGGCGCTGTGGTGAGGTGAGGAACGGCAAACTGGCTGGGGAGGGACGTGAGAGGAATTTCTGCTAGGCTGATTGGAATATGAGAAACTCAAAAATTTCCACTGATCAGAATGATTTCCAACACGATGCTCTAGCTGGAGTTACCTGAATATGGAGTGGGAAGGCCAGGTATTTTCAGAAAATAAATGAAAAAATCCCATAGGACCATCCCATATAGACTTCACTGTAGAAGAAGCTGGGCATGGCAATGGGAACACACAGGCACCGTGTGCATGTGCCCCCCAGCAGCAGAAAAGCTGTCAAATAAAACACCCAAGCACTTCCCATGGGGTGGAACGTGGTCCATACGACCCTCAGCTCTGTGGTGACAGCAGGGCAGCAACCACAGTGTGTGCAGGGAAGGGCACAAGGCCTGTTGGGCAGGGAGAACAGGCCAGATGGGTGAACATGTCCTGTTGGCTCTCAGCAGTGATACATATATATATTTTTTAATATGTGTTTAGTAGCTTTCTGAGTATTTAGGAGCCTCTTTCTTTGTTCCAGAGGAAATGAAGTTCAGAAGGAAGGCCGCATGAGCTATGCAGATTTTGTGTGGCTGCTGATCTCGGAGGAAGACAAAAGGAGTGCTACAAGGTCTGGCTGATTCTAGTGCGTCCTAGTCAGAGTGGAGATAGGAGACTTCTGTGACGTACTGCTTTCCACAACAGACAGCAGCTTGAATTTCAGTCAGTGTTTGGAAGAAAGCACTTTACTATCAGTTTTTGGTTCAATCCTTTGCCTTTCTGGATAAAAAAAATAGCTTAAAATGAGTGATTTTGTTTTGTTCTACCGCTTAATGTCTTGATAGAAAACCCAGAATTCTTCCAGAAAATAGGTACATTCCCTTGTGCCCTCCTTATTCCCAAAGGGTGGTCTTTGGCAGGAAGAAAATGCCAGTCAGGAACAAAGGGAGCCTTGCGGTGCTGCCCGCAGCCTCTGGAGCCGTCCTTGCGCTTTCACTAGTTCTGTCTCACCCATTCTACTTCTTTTTCCTAGTATCGAATACTGGTTTCGGTGCATGGACCTGGACGGAGATGGGGTGCTCTCCATGTACGAGCTGGAGTACTTCTACGAGGAGCAGTGTGAGCGCATGGAGGTGATGGGCATAGAGCCCCTTCCCTTTCATGACCTGCTGTGTCAGATGCTTGACCTTGTTAAGCCGGAGAGGGATGGTAAGTCCTGTTTTGTGGGAGTTTCCTGCTCCTCCTATCTATGGTGGCTTGAGCAAGCACTGTTGCTGTGTGTCCCCTGCATCTATAGGCAGAGCCTTGTAGAATCACAGAGCTCAAAGTGCCATGGGATGTGCTGACAGTCTGCGCTGTGCAACTGGTCTGTCCCTGTTCCCGTTCCTTCATGCTCATTCCAGGCCTGATCCATATGTATGCGAGGCTTTGCAATAATACTCATGTATCGGGTAACTTTGAAATCCTTAATTGACTTGGGAAGAAATTTTGCAACGTTGTTTAATCATGAGTTTGATGAGAGCGACAGGAAGCAGTTCCAGTGGCTTGCTAAATATGAACTTGAGGATAAAATAATACATTGTTTCTGCAGGAAGAGTAACCCTGAGAGACCTGAAGAGGTGCAGAATGGCTCATGTCTTCTTCAACACCTTCTTCAACTTAGAGAAATATCTGGACAATGAGCAGAGGGATCCATTTGCAGTGCAAAAGGTACGAAGCCCTCCCAAACCTATCTTTGGAATGCAGCTGAGTATAGGGAAAATCCCCTGGCTAGAAGGAAAAACTTCCACAGTGGGGACAGTTGGGCACTGCCACTGATTGTCTGGAGAGGTGGTTCTACTTGCTGCTGTTCATCTCCTGCACATAAGTCTTCAAATACGGCCTATTTATTTATTAAACTTCTGGGATGCTGGGAAACAGTCCTAGCCGTTCTCCAGGACTGAGGAAGACCAGAACTGGGGAGGAAACAACCCATTTACAACAGGGGTTGACGCAGAGATCCCAACTCTGCAACAGTGCCACGCTTGTAGGGGAGCAGATGGAAGGTCTGGCTAGTGCAGCTTGTTCCTGCTTATCAGCCTGGCTGTCCTTTTATTCACCATCCTCTCTTCTCCTGCAGAGAAAACCCAAGCGAAGGGTCTGGTTTTTGTGTTTTCCAGTCGTTGTTCACTCCCAGCAGCAGGGTCTTCTCAGAGCCAACCTTTGGTTAGGGTGAAGTAGCTCAGCACTGACTTCCCTTGCACCTCTGTGAAACCGCAGTGCCTCGAAAGCCAGATGTGACTGCAGCTTAATGACTGTCCCCCCAGGGGACTCTCACTCTGGTCAACTAGAGCAAAGTGGTGGGGATACCAAAACCCACTCTGGTTTCCTCCCAGCTGTTCCCACATAATCTGCTAGAGGAACTTTGTGGTTGTTCTTCTCCATCTGTTCACAATTCTAGGCTTAAGCATATGTCATAATCCAGAAAAAATTATTTGTTTTTTCACCCTTTTGTTTTACTTGTGATAACAGATCATCATAAGAGCATAATTTTACCTCCCCTATCTTTTGATAATTCCTGAGGGTTGACTGTTTATAAGGATATTATTTTGTAGCTTTTCTCTCCTTGGTCACTTTTCAATCTGTTAAAGTTGCCTGAAAGATCAATTACTATTAATAATTAGATAAATCACTACAGTCTTTAACCAATTACAAAGGGTACAGATGCAGCATAAGCTGAGGCAGATGAGAGCAAATGTGCTGTTAATAAGGGGGGGTCTGCTTGCTGGCAGCTCAGGTGGACCGTCGTAGAACAACGAATGCATTTTTTTTGTAGTCATGTGTGTGCAGCTGTTGAAAAAAATCACTATTTTAAGCTATTAAGACAATATCTGACTATGTGTTTCTGTGCAGTTACTCTTTTAAGCATTCATGTTTCACATGTTCACACCTGTCCGATGCTCAGACCTACTGGAACGTTTGTAGAGAGGTATGGGCTTGATGTGCTTGACTGTTTGATCTCCTTAGGACATTGAAAATGATGGCCCCGAACCCTCCGACTGGGACAGGTACGCTGCCGAAGAGTACGAGATCCTGGTGGCTGAGGAGTCTGGGACCGAGCAGCTGCACGAAGGGTGAGCAGGGACAGCCCCGCTGGCTCAGGGTGAGGTGACAAGCTCCTTCCTAGCACCCCAGGCGGTGGAATCACACATGGCTGCTTTCTGCTGGGGCACGCCGAAGCCCAAAGCAGTTGCTCCAAAAGGCCGTATCGGTGTATTTGTCACCGAGCACTTTGGACAGCCTGAATGCTTTGTGGGCAGCCACATGCATCAGCTGCACACACTGAACAAACGTCGACTGCTAGGGAAAAAGAACAGAGCTGTTTTCTTTTACAGCCCTACAACAAAAGAGGACAAGGGACTTTTTGCTAGTCCTGGCCAAGAATTAGCTGTAAGCATTGCTGCTGCTTAGCTTAGCTGGGCTGGGTACTCAGGCTTTCCTTTAGTCAAATAATACTGCATTCTGCCAAGCTTTATGCCTATTCGTCTGTGCTCTTCATAAGCTGCAGTTAAAAATTTTAAGTCATTTACTAAGTTTTAGACTTCTTCTTTAAAACGATTGGTTTCTGCAGTAGCTATGCTGATTTTTGCAGCTTCCATAAAATTGCAGACAGGCGCTCCAGCTGTCCTTACATAAATTAATTACGTAGAGCAGTTAATCCAGGTCTTCCCTGTGTGCCAGGCTTTCCATAGAGACTCCTAATGGATCCTCATTATAATTATCCCTTAGACTTGTGTGGATGGGGTGGTATCTTCCTGAGAATACTTCTTTGGAAGTCTCTTTGTGGGTGCTGTAAGGAACAGCCAAGAAATTACTACCTGTTTAGACCACGTATGTCTTTATGTACCTCGGGACTTCATCACAAACACCACCGAAGGAAAAATCCTCAAAAGACTGCATGATTTTCAGAACTCCTCATGCTGGAAATCACTCAGATAACAGCCACACTAGCGCCAGAGAGGTGCCAAGCTGTTGAGAGCTGCGTTTCCCACTGTGCCTGTGCATGCGAGCAGCCACGGGCTGTTCCCTCACCTCCTCTGAGCTGCCTTGTTTTTTTTGTGACCCTAACACTAGCAGATGACATGACAGGATGGAAGGCAAAAACCGCTCTCTTGCCTGCAGCCATCCTGCCCTCGGCACAGAGCAGAAACAGGAGTTGTCCCTAAAAGCTTTGCGGGACCCTTAATCACCAACGTTAGCAAAAGCAAAGACAGACATGGCAGATGATGCTAGGTTTTTGAGGTGTGTGTGAAATAGCTCCATGTCTTCCTGTAGAGAGCACTACAGCAACCTTGTTGCTTGCTTTTGAGAGCTCCTGAAAAGCTCTGTCATTGTGAGAGCAGGGTAAGATCTCATTTGTGAAGCATAGCAACAGGGCAGGAAGAAAATAAGGGAAAAGGGAAAATGAAGAGCTGGATGCCAGATAAATATGCCAGAAAGAGGGGTTGGGTTCTTACATACACGTGATTTCTGCTGCCCTTTGCGGATGACAGAAATAGGGAGAGGAGACAAAAACAGGGAGAGGATTTTCCTCATCTATGTCATTTTAAGCCAGGGAGACCTTAGGCAAACTGAGGCACGTAGGAACATGCACAGCACATGCCCTGGTGGGGAGTGAAGGGAGGCAAGGCCACCTGTACTCACTGCAGCTACTGCTTACGCAAAAGAAGTCTGCAGACTTGAGAGCTTTTTGGCAGCCTTCAGTGTGCAGTGAGAAGGGAAACGTTAACAAGGACTCCCAAGTACCATCATGGGCTCTGGATCATTGTGTCCCTTCTCTCACTTGGAAGTGGAATCAGAAAGCCAAGAGACGCACCAAGCAAGTGCTTTCCCTTATGGATAAGAAGGTGGAAAGGTTCTGTAGGCTGTTTTTGATCATGAGATGGTAGCACAGAATCCTCTCTTCAGTAGGCCATATTGACCGAAGGGGAGCTGGGGCAGACTGGCAGGTACAAACGACTCCCAAGGATTCCTCGTGCCTACACGTGGGTCAGCAGAGGAAGAACAACAGAAGAAATGCTAGACCACCAGACAGGCCCCACACACACCAAGGCCTCAGACAAGTTCTTCTGCAGCACAGTTTCATTGAACAAGTTGCAGCTATTTCAGTGTTTGCTACTTCAAGACCTGCTACAAAAGGAGAAACCTGAATTTCTTGGAAGCCCTAAGAGACTAACCTTTTGGGTGCTGAGACAGAGGTGAAGAGTTGAGGTCTAAAAGCTCTCAGGCAGATGAATGGGCTGAGAGCTCAACTGCAAAGCCCAGAACCCAGCCAGCCCGACTACTGCAACTGGCTGGAGACAGGACCGCGCTGTCAAACTTCCCTGAGCTCTAAACAAACACCAAGACCTTGATATTAAACTTGAAGCCAAATGAGGGAAGAAGACGATAATATGAGGACAGTTGTCCTTTGGTGCATCAAAACATATCCGAAGCTAGAAGACTTTTTGGAGTCAAAGTCTGTCTGAGCAAACCAAAACTCCAGCAGGGCCTGAGTCCGAGGCTGGGCAGCTTCACTGCTATGCTGAAATATGAACAATTGTCAGTATTTTACAAGAGCCTTAATGAAACTGTGCTCGTATTTTATGATACCAAACGTCATTGCTTCAAAGTTGTTCCAGAATTTGCCACTGAGCAGGGGTAGGACTGCAATGACGTGTTGGCTGTCAGAAAACTGGCTGCTGTCTCTCTTAAAATGTCTTATAAAAAGCCTCAGCTAACATTTTGCATGTTATTGAATTTTACGCTTTATGCTTCAGTAGCCATTGCCTTTTAAAGACGTACCTTCTGTCTTTGCAGATCATTTGAGGAAGACTATGACGCAGATGAAGTCTTATCTACCCCTGAAACTGGAGACAAGTCGGACAAACTAGTTATCGACGATCTCTCAGCCTAGAGAAATGGAAGACGTGTAACCGTTATCTGTCAAACTGGATAGGAATCAGTCCTAAGACCCTTAAGTAATTTTTCTTAAATCCCTCCTTGGAGCAATGTGCTTTATTTTGTACACTGTAATTTGAGGATCCTTCTCCCATCCCTGTGTAACTGCAATAAGGTAATTTCTATAAAAAGCTTTTTACAATGTGTTATTGTGCACGCTCATTAAAGATGGTGATTGCACCTTGTTTCCTTTATATCTTTCCAAACAAACTCCTATGTCCCCATGTACACAGTAAGTGCCAGCATCCAGTTATCAACCAGAACCACTGCCTGCAGCATCATCAGTAGTCAGCTCAGTTCAGGACCCTGTAGCCCTTTAGCTTGATATAGTAGTGAAAGGAAAGCTGCTAAATTAACCTGATTTAAATGAAAATCTAGCAGTCTTTTAAAATGCAAGTCACAGTTTTAGTAGTTCCCCTTTTTCCTCTGGAACCCAAGGCACCGTCCCTGTACATGGGGAAAGCGAGGTCCCTTTTTGTGCTTTATCCCATGCAATCTTCACTTGCTGCTGCACACGTTTTGCAGCACTGCAGACTGCAGTGTTTCTNGGAAAGCTGCTAAATTAACCTGATTTAAATGAAAATCTAGCAGTCTTTTAAAATGCAAGTCACAGTAAATTCTCAGTTTTAGTAGTTTCACCTTTTCCTCTGGAACCGAAGGTACTGTCCCTGTACATGCGGAAAGCGAGGTCCATTTTTGAACTTTATCCCATGCAACCTTCACTTGCTGCTGCACACATTTTGCAGCACTGCAGGCTGTAGTGTTTCTCTGAGGATTTAAGATGCAGATAGTTTCTCAGTATATTTTCCTGTGCATGAGATCTCCTTCAGAAGCACTAGTCGGGGAGGGCTCTCTGCCTTTTCTAGCATGTTTACAAGGAAATGACGTGCCATGTTCGATGGGCCACTCGAACAGCACTGGTCCTGCCTGTTCCCCACGCTCCTCATCCCTCATCTGCAGCCTGCTGCAAGCCCAGACTAACCGAGATCACGATGGCGAGGGAAAAAAAACCCTCACGCAATGCAGGAAGGTTTGAACAGCGACATCCTTGAGGTGGTACATGAATTCATGTGGTATCGTGCTGAGGAATCATCTTCCTCCCAAGAAACTGGCCCTCATTTCAGAGAGGAAATGCTTGTAACTCCCTAGCACCTTCCTGCTACACGTGCAAAGTTCCCCTGACTTTCACCTTGGATTTGCAGCCCAGGTCTCCAACACTGGTCTGGTAGGTCTTGCTGGCGCTGCTCCTCCTGCACTGCCGGTAGCTTCAGTGTGTGATTTGCACGAAGGTGCTTAAGCAGCCCTCAACTTTACCCATTGTAGCTATACAAACAGGCCCTCTCCTCACCTACCTCAAGCAGAGCCCATCCATTTACTATTTTTAATAATATTTTATGGCAAGCATTTTGCCTCACCTTCAAGGCCAAGTGACAGAAGCCAGTGCTAGCACAATCTTGGTGCAAGATGTGCAGTAATTTGTATCATTTACAGCAACAGAAATCCAGGTTTACTAATACATTTGTAAAGAGCCATAATTCAGCAATTTCAGGTGATTGAGGAAATGTGGCATTCTGCACCAAATCCATCGATTGGCACTGTCCTGTCCTAGCTTACCCAGGTGGAAGATCTCTGAGCTGCAGTACAAAAACAAGGTGAAGTTTGGAATTTCCATTCCACTTCCATAGCTTTTCCTTCTGGATAAGTCAAAAGAGAAGCCGACAGTGATGGCCCCGGCTGCGGACCCAAGCTCAGCTAACCTGGAGCCATCGCAGAGGACCAAAGCAGAGGACCCCAGCTCAGCTACGCTGGACCCATCTCAGAGGTCACCACGTTCTGCAGGATGAAGCGAGGCAGGGCTTGCAGCACAGGAAGGTTGTAGGAAGCTGTTTCATTGCAACTCGGCCTCCCGTCTCCAGTATCAGCCACTCTAGATGCTGCACGAAGAATATTTTTCACTGCGAATCCAGTTGAGGCTGAAGGCTGCTATGAGCTGGATTCCTTTTTCCTTACCAATAGTCAGAAGAGTGAAGAAAATTTAATTTTGCATGATATATTTTCTGATGCTTTGTTCTCTCTAGTCTACTTTTGCCCAGTGAAATTAAATCCTTGCTTTTGCTTTTATATACACAAATACTCTCTCCCCCATACAAGATGAGGAATAGAGTCAGCTATGACAACACGCGATTCCAACCGCAAGGGTACATAGAGCACCACGAACACGGAGCCGCTTCTGCCCAGCTGCCACCGAGCGGCAGCACTGCAGCCCGGCAGCCAAAACCCACCAGCAACGCTGCAGAACACCTCCCCTTTCTCCTAAGGGCAGCCCTGAGGTCTCCAGTATTACATTTCTGAAACGAAATACACCCACAAAGCCAAATAAAAAATGAAAGGTCGATGAAGTATCATTTTAATGGCACCGATTTTTGGAGTCCAGTGTTTCTAAATCATGGTATCTTAAGTCTATGCAGTGGAAATGAACCTCAGTAAAAGATCTGAATTATATTGTAATAATAATATACTTATATAGAATTTAAGATGTAACCATTATTATATTTATGTAGAATTTAAGTAGTAACCTGCAGTTATTTGTACCCAGTGATGAGCTAGAAAGCTCCTGTTCAACTTACCTGCTCATTTTATCTTTACCTTCTGGTGGGGACCTCTGGGTTCCTTCTGGCTCTCAGCAGGCCCTTTATGAGATTCCCGTGTCGCGTCTCCACAGGCATCTTCTTGTCATCTAAGGGTTCGTGAGCAGGCGGCACTGCTGGAAGCACCTGCCTGGGAACGTGGGAATTCTGCTCATGCTGTGGCTTCCTGACACTCAGCAACGCTGCTGGGCAGCTCCATGAATCACAGACGGAGGGAGGATCTGGGCTCTCGCAGCCCTTGCAACCTATCTCAGCGCAGGAAGCGAATCCATCTGACAACTTGCGGCTCAACACCGTCCGAATCCAAGGAAAGCCTGGAGAGCCGGGGGTAGAAAGCGGATGTGCAGCACGCTGCCTACGGGAAACCCCAGCAGCCTCCCCTACGCTGCTGCTAAAGCCACGTGTCACCCAGGACCAGGTTACCTCCAGAAGGGCCCCGGGCGCAGCCAGTCCTGCCCCACAGGCTCCGCACGGCCTCCATGGTTAATTGGGCTAGACCACAAGCAGCACTGGAAGGTCCCGCGGCAGCGTCTGCCCAGCTGCTCTGAAGTGGAAACCAGAAGCACTGCAATTATTTCGGCAGCTTTATGATTCCTTCCATGGCCTGGCGTATTGGAGAACATCTAGCCAGGAGGTTAAAAAAAAAAAAGGGGGGGGGGGAAGCCCCAATACAACCAACCAAAACAAACCCTAATTTAAACAATTACAGAATTAGTCATCTATGGACTAAGTGCTATTTAGACACTCATGCAACACGTGCCACACGGATGCCCTTAGCAGTTGCAGAATAGACGAGGAAACTAACATTTATGAAGTCAATTGGAATCTTCACATGCATTTCAAGGAGACAGCAGCAAAAAAGGGAAGATTAAAAAGGAAAATAAAGCCAAGCTGAACCCCCCACTTGCAATTCCACATGAGTCACCAGAGCTCTCCTGCTAATGCTTCAAAACACAGTTTACCTGAATCACCACCTTTAGGGACTGTATTTAATGTGGCACCAAGATATTAAAGTCTCCAACTGCCCCACATTTAGGTGCTACCAACCTGTCTCAATCCTGCCCCGATCACTCATAAACAGAGCTGATTCAGCAGGTCACAATCAAAGCACCAAATTGGAAAATGGTAGGAGCCTCTTGGGTCAACACAAAAATCACATCCGAGTTTAACTAAATACACTTTAATAGGACATTGTTAAATCTCATGAGGGCTAAAAAACACAGATCTCAGGTACTTGGGTTGGCAAATAAAGACAAGAATACTAAAGAAGCATTTTCCACCATTTACTCATTATCAAAAATATTTTTCAACTCTTCTTGCAAAACAAAAACAAAAAAGTACAGACTGGACACGTACATCACATTTTTTCTTCCTATGGCTTTAACCCCCCACCCTACCCACCCCACAAAAAAGACGGGGGGAGAAACAAACCAAAACCAACAAAAAGAGCTGACCACGTTCACAGGAAATGACACCATGGTACACTATGAAACGAAAGGGGGTGTCATTTGTGTCTGAAGTTTTTTTTGCTTATTTCTTAGGTGAGGAACCATCATTGTACATGCTTTGTGCCAAATCAAAATAGACCTGACAGGAAGGTGAAACACCGGAGAACACCTTCAGTGAACGCCAGGAAAGATGGAAGCGGGAAAATAATGGGAAAAATGCAAATACTACTTAAAGTGCTGCGGGAGCAGGAACTGCCTTGTACATCAGGAGGGTTTGGGATTCTAGTCAGCCTACGTTTAATTCATGCTGTATCAAAGGGGAGGTATTTCTGCCTTCATGAAGTAGCCCAACTTTGCTAGGAGACCCATGATGCCTTTGAACGCAAGACTAAACCCTTTTGCCTGTGCCTGCAGGAAGAGATTTCCCAGGAATAACTCATTTTTGCAGGAAGCTGGATCCCTACCAAGGTGCTTTCATTTTTAGCACTTCTCGAGAGGAGCTCTTGGACAGGTTGTGCTGTTTCTCCAATCCGGGGCCTTTCAGGCCAGGTCGCATTTACCTGCGAAAACAACTTCTGACACATTACAGAAAAATCACAAGGATTCAGGGTGGAGTGAATGATACAGCTTGTTTTCTCTAACAAGCATCCAAAACATTTGACCTTAGTTGAAAGCCATCAATTTTCTGAAAGTTCAATCTGAAAAAAAAATGCTGGTTAGCAGCGAAATGCCCTTGTGTGTTGTGGTACAAACTTAATAAAAGTGACAGAAGACAGAAAAACGCAGTGTGATAAGCGCCTTGGAAGCCTCTACAAATTGCAGGCACCAACTGCAGCAGAGAAACAGCCTCCCAGCCGCAAGGCCTCCTTTGCAGCCCTCCGACAGGCTCTCCTCTCCAGCCACAACAGCCGTAAAATCTGTGGGGACCCCAAAGACCAAAGAGGGGGTTATATCTGAGCCTTCTTTTGTGCACAAGCACCTTTTGCTCCCCTACCCAAGCGGGCAGTAACAGGCGGAGGTGGCGCTGGGAGCCTAAGGGATCAGGAACAGGACCTGCACAATTGTCAGGAAAACAGAAGTGAGCGATGGTGGTACCAGCAGGAGCGGCCTGGCAGCCAGGGCAGTCACCAAATAGCCCAACCCTCGCTTGGCAACTTGGGAAGCTCCTTTGGGGCTATTACCTTTCTCAAGGTGTTACTGGTGTTTGTTTTTAAAATGTTCAATACAGTGGGTGACCAATTCCCATAATGAGAAATCATCTGCTACTCAGACTGCATTCCCCAGCTCAAGGCTGCCTTTTCTTCAAGAATATTGGGTGATTTTCTAACAATGGTGATTGCAACTAACGGTACATTGTCATCTAGAACAACTGAGAAGGACTAACTAGATACCAGTTCTCTCCACTTCAGCAGAAACTTCGACTGAGCACAAAGCATGAACGAGTACAATGAGGTTAATATATTCCTTGCCAAAGATCTTGTGATAAAATCATTTACATCAGCAATTGATCTCAAACTATGAGGTGCTGTAAGAACTAAAAACAGTTTTAGGGTAACTCCTCCATTATCTGCAACTATTTCCCAGACACTAATACACATAACATAGCAATGAAAAACACTTGATACAAGTGATCTAAACGCAGGAGCTCCAGCAAGTTAAACAGAACCATAGCTGCCTTAAAACTGTAGCAGTTCCCCTACTAACGGCAGGGAAAAGAGAGAAAGATTCAACAGTCGTATCGCATGTCTATAGCTTCATCCAAACTTTTATCATCGTGTGTACTGGCAGCTAAAAACGTCGTTACTGGTGACCCTGTCACATTGATTACACTGGTGCTTGTGCTGGCATTGCGCACGGCAATGCTTGTCACATTAATGCCCAACGTAAGCCGAGTCTGCTCCAAGGCCTTTTCTGGCACTGCAAATGCCTCCAGCTTCTTCTCCCCATTAGCCATATAGGAGTTTTGGCAGCCACGGCATATGCAGTCAAGGCAGGCTTTGCGGTTCGAGTAGCAAGGGCAGCGTTGGCCACGGCATGTAAGAACACTTGGATTTTGGGTGGCACGACCACATTTACACCCTTTCTTTTCTTGGGGCTTTTTATACACAGTTTTCGTTGGGCTCCCCGGCATAACATTACTGCTAGGAACCTTTTCCTTTGCTTTGTCTTTTGTTTTCAGCACTCCCGGTTTGGCTTTGGGGTGGGATTTCTTAGGGGCATGTTCTAAATTCTTTTTCATGCTTTTGTTGGACAGGAGCACAGTTTTACTAATTTTGGGAGTTGTGCCTCCATTAGGTACAGTTGCAATAGGCTGCAAAGACATTTTGCTTTCCTGCTTCACTGTCACGGGAGCCGACGCTCCCAGTGTTGGGCCACAGATGATGCTGGAAATGGGCAGAGGTTGAACCTTTTCGCTGTCACTTTCCGACCGAGATCGCTTTCTGTTTAACTTAACTACCTTGGGCGTTGCTGCTGTACATGAGATCCCGTGAGGAGACGCATCTGTGGACATGAAAATGTTATGGCTAAGAGGTGGGGGAGAAAGCTGCAGAAAAGGGCCGTTAGCCATGTTGGCTTCCAAGCTGGGCTGCAAATTCGAAACAGTTTCGAATACTGAAGCCTGTGGTTCTAAGCTCCGTAGAACCTCCTCGACGCTGAGGAGCAACGACCCACCCGGTTTGATATCTTCACTGAAGCTGCAGATGTCAATGCCCGTGGGACACAAGTCACTAGTAGAAACCGTATCACACACGGGCTGCAGACTACTAGACATATCTTCAGTTTTTATATACTCTCCAGTACTGCACACATCAATTGTGTTTGTGTGTTCAGGAGAAGGGATATTCACTCCAAGTTTATCTACTGACAGCCCATTACAACTGGGCAACCCGTTGATGACGGAACTTCGGATGTCGAGATTGTGGGAGCTTTCAGGTACAGATGAGAAACTCGCTGCAGGATCGTTTGCGAGCTCCGAGGTCGAAGGTACTGGGGAATGTGTCAAACACAAAGCCAGGGCTGTGTCGGAAGGTTTCTCGGGCTCTTCGTGGAGTGGTGACCCATCTTTGAGAAAAGCCAAGAGGTCTGCAGAGCAATCAACTGCCTGGATGATGTCTCGGGCCAGTGGAGTTTGTGTTATGTATTCGCAGAGTTTCTTATAGCAGTTCACTAGAATGCTCAGCTGCTTATTCTCCTCAAACTGTTCGTAGTCTTTGCACCAGCTGCATGATGGTTTCATCATCATCTTCTTGCCTTTACAAGGTTTGCAGACATAATGCTGGCATGTGGAGTTGGTAGGAGCAATAGGGTCTTGGAGCAGGTTTCCTAAGAAAGAAAAAGGAAAGAAAAAAAAATTAAAATGCACTCAGGCCAAGTGTTCAGGATAACCTAGGATAGATGTCTTGTAATACTCATCATAATTGCCTGGAAAAGCTCAGCAATTAAGCCCCAGAAGAACCAAAGCAACCATCTAAGCTATAGTTTAGGAACTTCTTACAGCTGTTACAACTGGTTTTATAACAAGGTTGAATTAAAAAAAAAAAAAAAAAAAAAAAAAAAAAAAAAAAAGAAAACATTGTGCCAAACTCTGAGGTGCTGCTGTAGCTTTTAGAAACACTTCTGGCTAAAACACTACTACACTACTGACCCACTCCATCCCCTCAGGGGTTTCTTCAATTGAGAGTGACAAAACATATGAGATTTCTACAAATATATGCAATAACAACAGAAAAAAGGCTACCGCAAAAATTCTAACAAAACTTGAGAAACAAATGGAAACAGAGCAGGGAAAAATCCCTAAAAGGAATGAATGTGGCTGCCTTAAGCCACATGAACATGTAGCATATCCAGGGGGTCACTTTTAAAAACCTGAATTGGTTGCAGAGCTATCAATGCATGGAGGAAGTTGCAAGTATTTCTCGGTGAGACAATCACTTTCCTAAACGTTAGTATCATTAAGCTAAGNAAAAAAAAAAAAAAAAAAAAAAAAAAAAAAAAGGCACGCATGATACAGAAATCCATTGAAAATTAGGTTTAATTAATTTTAATCCTCAGGGATTGGAGAGAAGTCCCCAGGTCGGTGATCTGTTGCACTGAGACCACAACTTACAGCTTGTTCCAGACACTGTTGAGCTTTTCTGCTATAGCCTTTTTTGAGACAGGGGGGTTGCAACTCTGGCAGCATTTAATATCTGGGTAAATCACAGCTTTCGGCTTTTTTGACTGATACTCAGCACTGCAATGAGGTTTTCAAGGAGTCTTCCATTGCAAGACCAAGATCTCACTTTTCAGCGAGAGTCTTAGTGTAGATAAATGATGGACTTTGATGAGTTAAATATATTTTTCTCCACTTCTCATATAAATATTAATATTTATATTACTCATATATATAATTCTCATATATAATATATATTAGTCTCATAAATATCAATATTTATCTAAATTGAATTAGCAATTTTACTACACAGTTATTCATCCTCATAAGATCTTTCTACAATTGCTCAATGTTGCCCTTCACTTTTACTAGCCTAAATAGCCTGGCATTACTCAGCTTGGCCTCATCTTTGCTCATGCTCTCTCACTACTACGCCAAAAGCAAAATCATCACAAACTCTCCGCAGAAGTCTACAAATTCTCCTTAACAACATCAGTTCTTAGCTCTCTTACTTTCAGAAAGGTTTTCCAAGTATCTACTTTAGTATGAGCACTTACATTTACTAAGATGCACAGAAGAAATACTTTTAAAATATAATTTACAACATCACACTTGTCCTGGAAATGCTGCTATGGGAGGAAGGCCATTTAAAGAAGGAGGAATATTTCCTATTGTATTCCTTAAATGAGCATCGCTCCACAGCTTCAGGAAGAGGGGAAGCATCTGCAAGTTGTATCTCACAGACCAAAGGAGCAGAAGAACTGGGAATCAAGGCAATATTCAGCTTATATCCAGAAAATATGCTCTCAATTGATGAGATATAAGAAGAAAGCCTTGAATCAGAACAGGTCACTCTCATCTGTCTTTGGCAAAGGTAGAAAGATAAAGCCCTACAAAAAGGGGTCAGGGGGAAGGTTAAGTTCTCAGTGCAGGAATACTCTAAGCCTCTGGAAAAGCCTATTGAAATATTCTTTACTGATGTTTTTAACAACTCAAAGTTTAAGAATGATGTAACCATTGAAATGAGTCTTAATTTAGTGAAGGAAACTAGGAAAAAAAATGTCCAAATTGGTTCCAAATAAAAACAAATAATAAAAATGTTTCACTGGAGTTAATCTCAAATATTTGTCTGCCAAAGCAAAATCTTGACTCCTCAATTACAATCACATCACCAGAAATCACTCTTGCTTCACAGAGTGGAGCAAACAAGTGGGAAACTCCATTGCCAGAGATCCCTGTTGCTTCCACTGGTACTCTGCCTGACTGTAGTATCTGCTCCTCAACCAGGAGAGGGATTAACATCCATGCATTCCAAGTAGGAAGCGTTTGGTGAGTTCTACTAACATAACGAGCAACAGGAGTTAACGCTATCAAATTACTGCAGACAGTTTTTGGAGCTAGCAGCCTCCTGCAGCAGAGAAGCTACTGGGGCAGCCGCAGGGCTCATACAGCAGTGCAGACTGTACGGGACCCATTCAACCCCAGTGAGACAGCTCAGTGTCAAGTTTACACACAGAGCGTTACACTTCATGGAAGCAGGGAAGACACCTCTTCCCACACTGACACTTTCAAAGCTTGAGAAAAAATATTTAAGAGCACTGTTTGCGAAAATTGCTGATAAATGAACAGGCTCACCTAGAGCAGTGAAAGTGTTTGCTACCCATTTGCACCGCAAAAGGAAGTACTATGTAAGGCTGCTACTACTGTGCAAGGGTGCAAGAGCCAGACACTTACCAGAAAATAATGACACACATTGAGAATCAGAAATTTCAAGAGACAAGTGCAAGAACCGATTCCATGCAAAGGCCATAGTAACAGATCCTTTCACAGATCTGAAGCCCTACCATAAAACCTGTCCCACCTGTGGACTCCAGGCGATGAACGTGAATATAACCATGTCTTTCAAAGTCATGGTTCCCAGGCTTTAAGAGGCTTTAAGCAGTAATGTTCACACTTCTGCTACTGCTGCACAGATGAATTTAACATGTTACTCTATATCATAAGGACTCCAAAGAGCTAACACCTGCTTTGAAAACTTTAGATCAAGTTAATTATAGTAATCATGCTCTTGGAACAAACAAAAAGCAACAAAAATTTATTTTCACACGAAAACTCCCATCAAAATTAACAACGATCTTATTAGAGCAAACACTGCTTCACGAGCACCCCGGTGAAGGAGTCAGCACTGCGCCATGGGATGAATTACAGCATGCAAAGGCTTCCAAGTAGATTGCTGTCTAAGGGCAGGAAAATCTTTACTCTCTAAGAAGTCAAGCATCAGAAAAAAGTTGTGTGGTGCACTATTTTCCTAGTTATGTAATAGAGGCGAGGAATCTTTTTGGCCTCACACAGAACTCCAACCTAATACTCTACAACTGCATATTCCACATGCAGACTTATCCGTAACACAGTAAGAAAACGAAGCTGAAGAAGGTTATGTTTGGAATCTATACGCCCACAGACATGGCAGTTCAGTTGTCCCAATAACGATGTCTGTTGGCAACATTAATTCTTTAAACACTCTCAAATGTGATCAGTTTAATAATCAATATCATCAGGTGACCATCAAAACCAGCCCATCACCTCCCACTGCCTCAGTAAACTCAACATGCTCATCTCAAATCCAAGAGGTCCATATTGCAACCTTCACTTTGCAACCTGCTCTTCAATTCCAACCCCAACCCACTGCTAAGATGAAACCAGTTACTTCTCCTCCTGGCTTTCTTTGCTATTTGGTTCTAAGCCAGAGAAAAAAAAAAAAATCAGTTTAGAAGCCAATTTAAGTTCAACTGGTACAACTTTGTGTAGCCAGAACTTACACAGCACGGTGGAAACGGCCTCAGGAAATGCAGTTTTCCTCAGAATCACACAAAAGTTGTGAGGCAGGAAGGGGAAACAATGAATTTACACAAGGAGATCTTAAGAGGAAGAGAAACCAACCAACACATTCTTGGTTAAAACCTGGGGTTTTCAAAGAGTGCAAGTGGAAATTTTACAGGCAACTACCCATGTTGGTTATTGCCAGAAGAAGAGGACAGTACTTCCCATCAACTAAAATGAAAGGGAAAAACAAAACAAAAACCAACCAAATAAAAAAAAACACACCTCAGTAAAAACATCTGCTGAAAAGCGTGTTTATTTCAAACACAAAAGGCAATTCTGATCTGGCAGCATAGATGATGAACGAACTTTCCATCAAAAAGTTTAAATACATTTTTCCAATTTAAAACTCCAATATCCAAGGTTAACTCACTTAGCAATGGCTCACCTTGCAAGTGGAAGGTCAAGGAGCATGCATATAGTTAAGTTTATCGGAAGTGGGCGTTTGGTTTTCCCTTCTTCTGCCTGCAGGTCTGTAAATTGAGCTTTCTAGAAAGTCAACTTGTGTTTAGGAGTCACAGCATTACCTGCTCATGTCTGCAGGACATTACGTAACAGCTGTGAGTCTCAGGTTGCCTCAGTACCATCAGTGGAAAAAGAGAGATGTCCCTGGACTAGTAACACACGTGGCACAGAGATGCAAGTTCTTATACACCTCCCTGTCTCACCAACCACGGGAGAAGTGGATGTAGCAAGCAAATGTCTGATAGATTCAACTCAAACAGAAACAACAACAACAACACAGTCAACACTGTTGTTACTTTTTATATTTTTTTTAATGCACTCCATTCCTCCTGCTTGGGAGTTGCACAGCACACCCACCACATCACCATCCCGCCCTCATGCCACAGCTGCATTTCTCCAGGGCTACCCCAAAGCCCCTGCCAGCAGCTGGGCAACATCCTGCTCTGCACCACCACATTGTTTCTTTGTCCCTTCCCACCCTTAATCTGTCTGTCTGAGCCACATGCTGCTGTCTCGTATCCCACTGCTTGGATTACGGGAGGTTTAAGACAAGAACCAAGTTCTCACCCTGCCTTTCCACAGGCTCCAGCCGAGTTCCAGGCCAAAGAGTTATTCAAAAGCCCTGCAACCTTCCAAGCACTTTCACATTCCAAAACAGCAACAACGATCTTTCAGTCACCGCGAGCACTTTCTAACACATCTTCCAAGGGCTCCAGGACAGAAAACGCTAAGGTTAAAATACTAAATTGATCTGAGTAGCAGCTTGTCTCTGACAAACATTCGAACTTAGTTTCTAGTATATCTTTAAAATGATACATCAGCCTCATTTTTAAAGAAAAACTGTCAAAGATGACTGCTAGATCTGAAAAGGCACCTGAACTTTTGAATAATAGTAACAAACTAATAGTCATGCAGTAACTACACTACATTCAGAATGTCATTTTTAAAGACTGTTTATACCATCCGGGAGCTCTTTTGTAGTAAGAAAGTTTGTTGCATAAATCCCTACAAAGCTATTTTTAAATGAAATGTAATATTAACATGTAATTTAATAAGAATCACTCTAGGCTAAAGACTAAAACTCAGCTCTCATATCCTCAAAACACATAAGCCTAGTCCACCTACTAGTCCACCTACTGTCAAGAATAGCTACTCCAAATTGCTGTGAAGATTTTACATCTCCAGGAAATGTTTCCTCACACACCCCTGTAAAAGGCCTACGCCACCCTCTAGGAAAGCATCCCAGGAGCACACCTAAATCCTGGAAGTGCATCCTGCTGTATCATCAGTGCAATTTAACCTTTACCACCCAACCCGTTAGGTAAGACAGAGACCTTACACTCACCTGGAACAGATTTAGTTGACTAATTTACAGCAGCATGCTGTGGATTTCTACTGATGTAATTTCAGGTATAAAGCAGAGCTTTAATTAGAATGTCATAATTATGGACAGCCAAAAACTTCTGCTACCCCTACTATGTTAGCAGGCTTGAAAACTACCAGATCAGAAGAGCTGGCCTATTTCTAGTACACCAAAAGATAGTCAAAACACCACTAGCTGACTTACACCCTGCCCTTGATTTCTTAAAAAAAAAAAAAAAAAAAAAAAAAAAAAAAAAATCCCAACTCTACAGAATAACAAAGCGTATCAATGCATTCACAGAGATTAAATACCAAGAAAAGGCAGATGATACCAGCAGTAACAATTTGGGGAATAGTTTCCCTGGGAAAGTACTTGAAGTCCAACACTTTGGGCCTAAAGAATTTAACACTACAAATGCAGGTTTTATGCATTACTGAAAATTTAGCAGCAATTATCCAACAAAGCATTATTTTAAAAGTTACAGTCAAGACCTCATTGCAGTACAATCTGTACAAGGAAAGTACCACACACTCAAGATTTCCACATATGTGAACTCACACCTAGTTATTTGGATCTCACAGCCTAAATGGTCTACAAACAGAAAAATAGGTTGAAAGAAGCAAGCATGTAAAAAGATTTTTTTACAATTGACTATAAAATTTTGAGGAGTCACAGCAATGATTTCACAGAATTATCTTTAAATTTGTACTTAAAACTTTACATTTTAAAATACTGTCTAAAGGTAGAAAGTTTTTGAAAGTTGAATGAAAGAATGCAGTTTGGCTTTTGCTGCTTTTCAGGGTGGTGATGGTGCTTTAAGTGTCAACTTGTACAAGATTAAAAATTATATACATATTTTAAAAGAATCCTACAAGGTCAGCGAGCCAAGGAAAGAAACAGGTACAAATATTTATGCCACCAGAGGAGAGAGAAAAGCAACATGAAGAACAAAGAAGGAAAAAAAAAAAAAAAATCACCGATCTGCCTGTGTCAGGCTGAGTTGAAGACTTATTAACTACCAGTCAATGCCAGAAAGGACATTTCTTTCATTGCACAGGACCTGTCCCACGCGTAACAGTTTGCAGGTTCAAGAAAGACACTTCACTAATCCTACAGGACAAACACTGTATTTTACTACGTTGGCTCCCAGCAGGCAGCATCACAGGCAACTGTGGTATTTACTGAGGCCTGCCTGCACTGCCGAGCTGCAAGCAAAAGCCCAGACAGAGATAACACAGGGACATCACCATTAGACAAAATATTTGGAACAGTGACTATGGTTATCTCAAAAATAGCTGCAATAGAAAGAAGTAAACCAAGGCAGTAACCTTAAAATTCCAAGTAAATGAGGGAAGAGGAAAGAAAGTGCAACATCAAGAAGCAGTTTTTAAGTTAGAAATCCCAGGGAGGCACAAGTCAATAGAGGAAAACAACCTAAACTGCTCAAACTGCTTTCCCAAACTGAATGAGACAGGAAAGACAAGCAAGAAAAGGCTGGAGAAGAAGGGGAAAATAGTTGGGGAATCTGGGCAGGGACCAATTAAAGAAAGATGATTTCAATAGCACAGAACACAAAAATAAGATTGCAAAAGGCCAAGAAGGAAAGAAGTCAAGGCAAGTAGAATGAAGAACACATTGCAGAAGAGCAGTCTTAAAGTGAAGAAGTCAGCACAATGGAGAGAAGTACACAGTCCTTAAGATAATATCTTAAAAAAAATAGAAAAAAAAATCAGTATGTTTTTAGGGAAACACAAGGAAGATTTATGTAAAATAAATAAAGTTAAGGATTAGAATCAGCAGGGCCTAAGGTAGTAAGCAAGGGGTAAGAGCAGAGTTGCACTAGAACTGATATCAGGGTTAAGAGAGAAAGTAAATAAATAAATTTGAGGAAATGATGATGCAGTGATCCTGGGAACAGGCTCCCTCTTTTCCCAGTATGAGCTGATCTCTATTCTCTGAGACTTTAAATGGGAGGAGCCAATAGCTCCAGGGGAGGAAGCAAGCAAGCTCTAGCTTAGCAGCCTCAACAGCTGAAGTCCCAGTCCTGTTAAATAAAAAATTTATTTAACTTTATAAACCTCATAATTTATTTAAATTTTAATGAGGGCGGCCACACACCTCACCAAAGATCAACACGTGCAAACCTAATGGACATTTGCCCACTATGTCAAGAAAAGTCACACACATGCAGGACTGGGAATTAAATGACCACAGCGAGGGAGAAGAATCAACAAAATTACTGTAGTGAGAGGTCTAACTGTTCGGATTCCCTCTCCCAGCTCTAGTCTAGAGGGCTTCGAAGGCAAGTTCAAGAAAGTTCAAGTTTACTACCGGAAAAACACAAGGGTCTACAGTTCCTAACGAGAGCAGAAAGCAATCCCTTCCCAAACACTCGCTAAAGTGTAGCATTAAAATTTTGGACATCCAGCTTTTCTAACAAAACACACAACTCTTTTGGAGGGGAAAGGGGGTAAGGATGGGCAAATCCTCACAGGCTTTCAGTTTTATTTGCTTTTCATGGTAGTCATTGTCACACCACATTTATCTGCTACACACACACATACACTCCAAATGTTGTTTCTGTGTGCTTAAAATTCCTAGATTTCAAGTTGAATGCCTTTAGATTCGGGAATTTCATGGAAAAAGGAAACAAAACAAACCCAAACATGCCCAGTAGGAAGCTATTCCCCCGCTGCCCTGTGGTCCACGCATTGTTTTATCGTTATTTGCCCTCCTTCACCCCTCCTTTAGAGCGATAAGCTCCACGGCGACCGAGGGTTTCCCACCGCCCCCCGCCCTCGGCGGTTGTTTATGACTCGCCGCCTGCCCAGCGCGCAGCCCCGGGGCCCCTTTGGCTTCTTGACAACTATAACAGGCGGGAGGAGGGGTTCCCTCCCCCTTATCCCCCCCGAGAGAGGGGGATCAGCCCCCAAATATTCCCTTCTGCCCCCCCCTTCCCCCCGCAGAAGGATCGCGTCCGCCCGCCCGCCCACGTGGGCGCCGCCTGCGGGGCCCACGGTACAAACCGGGGGGGGGGGGGAGACGGAGACGGACGGCTGAGCNCCCACGGTACAAACCGGGGGGGGGGGGGCGGGGGACGGAGACGGACGGCTGAGCGTTATTATTATTATTGTTGTTATTATTTTAAGAAGCGGGGAAACTTTCCCGGGGAGCCCCCGGCTCGGGCCCAGCTCCAAGAAGGGGAAGGGGGGGGGCGGGAACAGGGGATTTCCCCTCGGGGCCGCGCCGCCCCGAGCCGCGGCGGCCGCGCGGGCTCCGTTGGGCCCCGCAGCGAGTCCGGGGCCACGCCGTGCAGGGAACAAAAGAAAAATCCTCACCGCACACGCAGCAGGAGAGGGACTGCCTGAAGTAGGGCAGGAGCTTGTTAATCTCGGTAAAGGACTGGGGGTCCCCCGGGTCGTAGTTGAGCACCAGGCGGCTCGCTGAAACGTAGAGAGCAGTGGCATTCACCGGGTTCATCGCAGCCGCTCGCACGCCGCCGGCTCCGCGGTGAGAAGAAAGCGCGGCGCCGAGGCCGTGCCGGCCCAGGGGGCAGGTGGCCCCGGGGCGGGGGCAGGCCGGGTGTCACCTTGGTCCGGGGCCACCTGGAGCCGCGCGGCGGCGGCAGCG
>VWPW01032610.1:222804-347043 GCA_013389825.1 Crypturellus undulatus | reverse complement strand
ACCGGCGGGTGAGCGGCGCCGGGCCGGGCCGCGCGGAGGAAGCGGCTCCCCCGCGGCCCCCGCGGCACGGAGCAGCGCGGGCGGGCGGGGTCCCTTCGCCGCTGTTTAACCTGCAGGTTAACGTGGTTACACGGGGAGAGGAGCTGGCCGGGCCAGCCTCACCTCTCGCACGGGTTTCCATTGCTGGGAATTCCAGCTGGTCTTCTCAGAGATGAGAGCAGAGAGCTGAAAGGGCTGGAAATCAGGGAAATACACGTGGGAGGACTGGAAATCTGGGAAATACACGAGGGGATGGCAACTATTGAGTTTTGAGTCTTCTCTCTGCGTTGTTCAGGATTTCGGTGGTGCTGAGGAGGGTGGCGATGCAGATCTCGTATTTACAGCTTCTTGCTGGGATGTCTGTTCTGTTTTGAGTGAGGGCCTCGTGGTACCGTGGTGGCTGCAGGAGCAAGGCAGTAGCACTAAGCTGTTACCATGAAGACGCGCCGTTTGCTTGCCGCCAGCCTCCTCGCAGTCAAACAGCGTCTGGGAAGAGGCGCATCCCCACTGAGTGACATCTAGGGCATTGACACATCCACATTTCTGCTTGTGTAGGGGCCCAAGGCATCATATTTCATATGCCATGTTTTTTATGTGAAACCTGTGGCTTACGTTAGTGTTTCCTGCATGTGTTGGCTTCCACGTACCCTAAGTCAGAAGTTCCACAGAGCAGCTTGGTTGTGTTTTGCCCCCACACTGAGGTAGGGGCCTGCTGTCCACAGACAAGGGCAAGCCAAGGGCACGGGCCTTGTTCCACAGTAAGATCCCTGATTCGTGCAGGAGGATGCTCAGCGGGGCTGGAAATAACACGTTTGTATTTGAAGACTAGGGCAGAAAGAACTTTGCAATCATTTATCATTACGTTAGTAGCTAGGAAGGAACATGCATTTCTGTTTCTGGATACTTTTGCCTATATGGTTATTTGAAGGAAAGAGAACAAAAGGAACCTGTCAGAAAGCCCTCAGAGACCCTCATATTTGCCTTTTCTTCTCATCAGCTGCGCTCCCAAATATCAGTGTGTGTGGTAAATACCTCGAACTATTGCTGAAGACTGGACAGGAAGGTTTCCATGTTTAAGAATTTAACAAAGGCCTTAATAGGTGTGTTCAAACCTGTAGCAAAAATAGCTGTGGTGCTATTGAATCTGGCTGAAAAGCTGTTTTTGAGATCCTGCTCCCACTTCTTGTGGGAGTGCTGCTCCAGCAGGCAGCTGCCTTTTCCGAGTGTGGCTGGCACTGGGTTTGTTTTTAAAGAGAATAATCACCACATGGGCTCTTTTCAACTTGGGGGCATGCAGATGCTTAGTGGGGAAAAATATAGCAGAACAAGCCAGAGAGTGTTTGATTAAACCATACACACTGGTGTGGAGTACGTGGAGCCAGAACCACCTGATCAATCTATTAATTTTTGCGTGCTTCCTTTCAGGGAAAGCTGACAGCACGAGAGCGAATTCTGCTGTTGTTGGACCCTGACAGTTTTGATGAATATGACATGTTTGTGGAACACAGATGTTCTGACTTCGGGATGGACGCTGATGAAAATAAGGTATTTTTATTTTGTATGACTCTTGTTTCATTTTCCTTTGCTGTTCAGCCTGCCACATACACTTTTTTTTTTTGGCTTTGCAGATTTTCTTCTGCTGCTCTTAACTTCCATTTGCACGGTTTGTTTCTTATTCATTATCTAAGCCTAGTACATCTTTTCCAGCATTTAACAGGACACCAGAACCAGAGGTGCATTTCCTACTGTTTTCCATGCTGAGTCTGGCTTTGAGAACCAGAGTTGTTAGAGGTGCTGTGGGCACAGCCTGGGAAAAGTCCCCAAGGTGCTGTGACATTCCTGAGGACTGATCACTTTGAACATAAACAGGCCTTGTAACAGTGGGCCCTGCACAATTTGCTCTTTTTTTTTCCCTATGCAAATCAGCAACAGTGAAAAGCATTTGCGTGCCTGGAATTCCATTCTACTAATGCAGGAAAGTTGCTTTTCTGCTACTGTCTTGAAAGATAAATATATTATTTCCTATACTCCAAAGTGAGGTAATGTAGGTAGACAGATTTGAGGATTCTCAGGCTCTCCTTTCTCTTCCAATTCTCTCTTCTTTCATTATTTAGAGAATGAAAAATGGGACAGACCAAACTGAAGTATTTTGGATGATTGTGTGTTTTTTTTTTTTTTTTAAATCAACGTGTGAAGAAAGATTTGTATGCTGTAACCGTTTCTTTCAAAAACATTAGTTGGTTCTAATAAAAGATGACTTGGGTCTCTGAGTATGTGATTTACCTTAGTTCAAGGTGAGATGATTTTCTTTTTAAGGGAAATGTCCAAAATTTGCTAATAGTTCACTCTAATACATAACTAACAGTTGGTATTAGCTCCAGTTGTCTGTACTGGGGACAGAGGGAATCTTTTTCGAGTTCTCACAGAGAACCAGTCATTACCTTGGCCTGGTACTCAGCATAGGGTTTGTTTTCGTGGATGTCATTGATACTTTGCTTTTTAAATTATTTTTAACTATTTTTTTCTTTTTTTTTTTTAATGCAGTATCCTGGAGACAGTGTGGTGACTGGCCGGGGCCGGATTAATGGGAGACTGGCTTATGTTTTCAGTCAAGTATGTTTTTCCCTTGTTATCTTTTAAATATCATAAACTTGTCCTTCAAAATTCACCGTGTTTCCTTACGACTGTGTAGCAATTTACCTGTTCAGGTTAGAACTCTCCAATTAGTTGAAGAGATTGTGATAGATAGGATATAACTGGATAGATAGAGTATTTGTTTTAAATTAAAATAAAAGTATTTTAGAGAGAACACTGTAGGTAGAGATTTGTGTTGACTGAGTCTCAACGCAGTGAAAGAAGAGCTTTCTTTCATATCACTGCTAACTGCCTATGTGTTCTGGGCCACAAAGTAGCCTTTGTTCAAGTTGCTACCACAGCCAGAATGATTGTTGCTGTGTGATCTTGGAGCAGGTCACACACGCAGCTTTTTTTTATCTTGAGTATGTAGTTTTTCCAAGGAAAGATCCTGTGTTATTACCTGAGCATGGGTAGCTGAGCTGAATGGTGGCATTTAGAACACACATCAAATCATCTTTTATATAAAAGGATGTTAAATGTGCAGCCTCGTGGTGCACCTTCTTTCAATATCTTATCTCCCTCCAAATCCAGCTACCATCTGAGCTGTTTACTGAGATATTAACTAGCAATATTTTCTATCAGGATCAATTACTATGATTCATTTAACTATTTGTTATTGAAATGCTTCTTTCCTCACTCTCTTTCTTTCTGTTTTTACCTTCAGGATTTTACAGTGTTCGGAGGTAGTTTATCTGGAGCTCATGCACAGAAGATCTGCAAGGTAATATTTCAGAGGAGAAAACATCAAAATAGTCAGTGGGCTTGTTTGTTTGCTTTCTTGGTTGTTTTGCTTTTGGAGAATATGATTTGTGACTGACTTTAAGCAGATTGTGATGCATATCACTGGCAAGCTGAAAATGTGCAACTTCTCGTGCTCTCAGTAAAGGTATAAAAGCACAGGTTGGCAGAAAGGTACCCTTAGAAAACCTTCCAAGCACTGTAAAGGGATTTTCCAAGTAATATACATTTTATTTGACTCAAGTTGCCTGTTGCACTATACTAATGAGAGTATGAGTATACTAATAAGAATATACAAAGTATGAGATGCAGGTTAATCCTTGTCCACTGCAGAAATGTGACATGACTTGTCAGAAGCTTTTTGCTATAAGCAGTGTTACATGAAAGTTTAATTCTATAAAAAAGCAAATGGAATAGGTAAACAATCTGAAAAGATAACTCTACAACTTGAAGGTCACTTTGAGCCTCTGGGCTTCTGTTATCAGGCACTTTTGGCTGCTTATTCTCATTTGTCTGTATGTGTCATTGGAAAAGCTGGCATTTGTACCCCAGGGGCATGGAAAACAGGATTTTTTTGCATGCATGGCTGATCAATGGCATGAGCTTGTGAAAATTTCTGATTTTTTTTTTTACTCTGAAATCAGGAAAAAAGGTATATGTTGCTCGGGACCTTTTCTCCTAACAGAATGCTACTTTTTGGCATAGACTCCTAAGTCATATGGAGATGAAAGACCAAAGAGTCCAAAGACTTTGGACTCGACTTTTCCGAGTTTTGCTGTTGGGAAAGGGCTTTTGTATCTCCCAGTGAAACTTTGCAATGTTTTTTTGCACTGGGGATTGGTGCAGAAAGATTTAATCTGCATATAAAGCCCTAGAAGACAGCAATATGTGTTAGTGAACGGATTTCATTAACATGTCCTTTCTGTACTAGGATAACAGGCCTTCTAGGAAGAAACGTGAATATTGCCTCAACCAATTTCTATTAAGGCATTTGATAATGTCTTGCATAACATTCACACAAGCAAGCAAGGCCTCCTGTGGCTCTCATAGCCTCCGTTTACCAACCACATAGGGGATTTTTAAATCTGGGAATGTGTTTAAATTGCAAATTGCACTCTGTTTGCTGCAGTGCTTGTCCAACTTTCAAATGGACATCCATGCATAAAGCATGAAGAATCAGTGTTTTACATTAAATTACAGGGATAAGTAGGGATAAAGCTACTTGGGAACTTGGAGATGGTTATCACTGATTCATGTGCAGGCTGGAATTTTGGTACTGTTAGGATACTATTGATGTGAATGCAATAAATAGACCTACTGTGTTTCCAGATAGTATAAAATTCAAGGCTGATCCTGCAAGCACTCCGAAAGAAGCTTTTAAAATCTCAATTAAGTTCAAGTTTGTCTGAAATAAGATATAACTTGGTAGCAATGATTGAAAGGGATACTTTAAGGCAACTGTAAAATTCAAGATGAGAGTCAACATGTAGTTTTACAGAAAATACGTCATTTTCTGATATCAGATATCAGATCAGGAGTAAATCAGATCTTAACACTACAGCACTGCTATATTATGTTACAAAAATGGCCAACATTATACTGGGATATCTAATAAGCAGGAATATTTTTAAATAACATCTGAGGAGTTTGATCCTTCCACTTAAGCCTCTGGAGTATACTGCTTAGGGAGATTACACCATCACCCCTGCAATAAACTTTAAAGATCAGATTGGATGTGTATGTGAGAATGATTTAAGTGCAAGTTAGAACAGACACAGATGGTCCTTTCTGGGCCAGACTTCTGTGCGAGTTAGCACCGAGTTTGGAGAACACGCTATGGGTATGGGGGTCCACAGCTAGAGTGGCACGTAAATATTAAAAGACAAGACTTTGGGAGTCACTATGTGCCTCAGTCGCAAGTCTGAAAGAGTCAAGACATGTTACATGAGTAAGTGGTTAGTGACTGTGGTACAAGTAAAAGTAAAGGTGAGTGCTACAGAAGCAATTCAAATAATTCTAGCATGTGTGGCTTTTTTTTTCAAGGAAGGGATATATATTTTGGGGAGGATACAGGGTGTTTCTTTGTCTTTTTGCTTTGGAGTTTTAGCTTAGCTAGAATAATACTGAGCAATTTGTGTTCATCACCAGATCATGGATCAAGCTGCTCTGGTTGGAGCACCTGTGATTGGGCTGAATGACTCAGGAGGAGCCCGTATCCAGGAAGGAGTGGAGTCGTTGGCTGGCTATGCAGATATATTCTTGGTAAGAAGGCAGCTGGATGACCAGGAAGATTGCCATCCACAAAGGTGGAAAAGTCCTCCACCTACTTTCTCAGTATATAAAGGAAAACCTCTCTTGTTTCTGTTGGGGAATTCTAGTGAGAACACTGCACAGCTTCAAAGATGCAGAGACTTTCTGAAAAACGAGACATCTGTGTGTTCTCTGTTGCAGAGAAATGTTCTGTGTTCTGGCGTGGTTCCTCAGATCTCCCTCATCATGGGTCCTTGTGCTGGTGGAGCTGTATATTCGCCTGCCCTAACTGATTTCACATTCATGGTGAAGGTAAGGATGGGGTATGTGCTGAGCTGCTCTTGGTAACATTGCTCAGTCACAACCAGATTCTGCATCAAGGTTTTATTTGGAAATGGTCTCCTGCTTTGGAACATTTAAGGCTTGGAATTTGCTGCAGGAATGTCATTGAAATGTTATTGGTTATTAGTGCTATTAATTATCAGTGCCATCATTGATAGCAAGACTAAATCAGATCTGTACCATTATTTTGCGTATAGGACTGATGAAGGATTTTTTTTTTTTTTTGCATAAACTGGTAGTGTATATAGGAACAAATACAAAACTTTAAAATAAAAGATAAACAAGAATGCTTAAATATGCCTTTATGTTGAGGTTAGGTTAAATTAAAATAGCCTCAATTTATTATTTATGAAAACAAAAATAGTTTTCTTAAATAACTTGTGGCTAATTACATTTTCCGTATTTTTAGTATAACACATTATTTTGATTCCCAAATTAAAAAGATTTAAAGAAATTCTTCCCTGTGTTGTACTGCTTTCTTATTCTAGGGAAAGTGCCTAGAGACTGTCCCTTTTCCTTAATGCTCCTGCTGCTTGGGTCTAGTGTTTAGTGTCTCTTCTCTCCCTCCAGGATACATCCTACCTGTTCATCACCGGCCCCGATGTAGTTAAGTCCGTTACGAATGAAGATGTCACACAAGAGCAGCTTGGGGGCGCGAAGACTCACACTGCCGTATCTGGTGAGAGATGGTTAGGTGATTTAATGTACAACGTGTTCTCTGAAATAAATGCGTAGTTGTTCTAACTAAGCAGCTGATTACCCAATACAGACGTTTATACCTGTAGGTGTCACTTGAGGCTGAGGGATGATATTCTGCTTAAGGACAGGATCTACATACCATTCTGGAAGTGGAAAGGTTGGAGGAGTGCAGGCCTTAGCAAGGCAGGCTTGGGATGGGTTTGGTTTTCTGAAGAAACTCCCATTACTTTCAAGCTTCTTAACAATCCGCTGTTTGCCTATGGCATGATTCATTGAACTTCTTAACCATAAGCAATGTGACAAGGAGATAAAGCTCTATTCCCCGCCACCTCATCGAGTCTTGGTGACACATGTCTTATCTGGGGGTTAAAACTGGCTGTGGGACCTCAAATTCTACGTGGGCAGAGCTGACGATGAAGGAAAAAGACATACGCAGGCACTGCTCAGATCCAGCCTCTGTAAGTGGGGTCGTGTTCTGGAAGGCTGGTATCCAGCTAGGTTTTTGACAGCTGATAAACCTGTTTAAATTATTTTAAATATGAAATCATCAATCCAGACTTGCTAAGAAGGAAGGTTGAAGCAGCCAGGCATTTTCTAAATATTTTCAGAGGTCAAGTCTGGTGGTTTAAAACTCTTGGCTTTTAGTACCTGGGTTTAAAAAATTCTGTTGAAGAATTCTGTCATGACATCTTTGTGCCCTTACATACTTGAAAATGAAACATTGCAAAATACTTTGACTAATTGTTTCACTGTGTCTTTGCAGGAGTTGCACACAGAGCCTTTGAGAATGATATAGATGCTTTACTTAATCTCCGGGAGTTCTTTAATTATTTACCTCTTAGCAACCGTGATCCAGCTCCAGTTTGTGAATGCCATGATCCTAGGTAAGAGGACGCAGGCTGAGCTCTGTGATCTCTGATCACTGAATTTCATAGTTTCTCCGTCACAAGGAGCATAAAGAAATGCGTGTTTTGTGCCTAGACTCTTGGCTCTTGTATTCTGTGTTGCTATAGGAGACCCTGGGAATTGTTGCTACATGCAGGTACACAGACATATTAGATTTGCCTTTTTTTTTTTTTATCATCTGAAAGCACATCTGTTATGCTGGCAGTGTATAGAATATAGGGGAAAAGTAATTTCTGTTTTGATGGGCTGTCCCAGTCCCTTAAAGGAAACAAATAAAGCAAAAAGTAGCATGGAGGACAAAAGTGGGGAGAAAATGCCCTGTTTTGTCAATTATGTGGGTAAGTTTTGTTAGTAAGGTTAGAGGTAGGGGAAGTGATAAGGAGGCAAAGGAGGCAAGAAGTTTTATGTATTAGGTAGCTGTCCATCAGCCTCATCAGCCTTGCTATATAATTAACACTTCATATATATTTCTTTTCACTGTTAAGTCCAGAAACTGGTTTTTTTTTTTTTTTTTTTAACCTTTCTGTGTAGATCCTTTATGGTGTTGAAAAATAACAGTTTTGGATAGTGATAGTTCTGTTGGTTGGAAGTTTTAATTTCTGTGACTTGGCCTCTGAAAAGGTTCCTGGTAGTACAAAGTTGGACAATTGCAAATATGCCCTCTAGCTTTGAAGGGTGTCTAGGTCACCACATCTAGTTTATTGTGTGTTGTGATTTAACTTTCTGTGTTTCTAACTGTATAAAAACATTATTTCCTCCAAAGCCCAAAATTCCTAGAGGAGGTAAGTATCGATCCTTGGTAACCTAGGTACATTCTCATTTTTGTACTAAATGAAAAGCAGTATTGATTTGGATGGTGGTTCCTCGGACTGTTGCAGTCATCAAATGGCTTCTTTGATGAACATCAGATCTTTTCTGATAAATGGTATCTGTAAGAAACAGTTCTGTGCCTTTTAAACCCCCTGACTCCAGTAGGACATTCCAGATGTCCTTCACTTTTTGTGACGATTTGAAGGAGATTTTGAAACTTGTGATATCCTGGCTAACGTGTTCATTTTGCTGGTGGTTTTTCACTTGGATGCTGTATAATTTCCCTCTGTATAGAATGCTCATTTTATGGGAGCTGTATATGATTCTTCCTTTTTCCTTATCTTTTGGGTTACCTGAGAGTATAATCCATAAGAAACAGAACTTAACGCACAGGATGCTTACTTTACCAAGTAGAAGTTTTGGAAACTCTTGTAGGCTGGGGTTTAGTGGGTTAAAATCAGTTGCTTTCATCCAACGAAGATTTCATTGTATGGTTTTATGAAAATATTTGCATACAATACTCTATCATTCAAGTGAAAAAAAAATACTTGTAGGATTATTGCCAGAGCTCCATGGCCATTCATAGTATTTGTGACGCAGTATTTTGGGGAAGCAGTACAAACGTGATACCCTCCAAAGCCTTTCCAGGGATGACTCATAAAAATGGACGTCCCCTGCCATGGCACTCCAATGTCCTTAATGAAGCCAGCAGGATCTGATGATGGAGGTAACCGGTAATAAAGTTTCAAGCTCCACACTAACAGCATCACTGTTGAATAGAACAAAATAGAGGTCAAGAGTCTTAAAACACAACCACTCAACTGACAAAGCTTGGAGGGACCATGTCTTTCCCACCTATGAATTCCTGCCTGTTTGCCAGCAAGAGAAACACAAATTAAAAGGCTTTTTAACAGTGAAATTCCCTTAAATCACAAGTGTGTGGCTTCTTACAGCCTGAGGGCTGGATATAAGCAGGGAAAGCATCAGATCTGTGTATAGCTGTCCTGCTTATGCCACCTCACACTTTCTACCAATTTTTACCAAATCCTTCTCCCACGGCCCCAACACATCTCCAGTGCCCTCTGCAGACTGCCATCTGTAGTGTCCACGAGCTCTGATACTCAGCACATGTCATTTTAGGCCCTTCTAGGCTAAGACAGGAATTGGTATTTGTTGGAAATGTTTTAATTGTCAGAGATACCTCAAAAAGAGGTGCCTCCTTCAGGAAAAGATTAGTCTGGCTCATCCCTTTGACTCCAGAAGAAGCTCAGAAACAACAGAGAGTTGTAACAGATGAGGTTGAATACGAAGGTGAAGAAGAGGGACTATTTCTTCGGATTTCCTTGGTTTTTGCAAAGTCTCAGCCAGGTGGAACTCACGCTCTTTGTCTTGGTGTTAATCTGATCTGTAAATACTGTCACTTCACTTCTATTTTCTGCAGTGACCGTTTGGTTCCTGAGCTGGAGACAATTGTCCCAATGGAATCTACTAAAGCCTACGATATGCTAGATATCATCCATGCTGTAAGTCTGCTAGTTTGAGCTCTGTTGAGAACAATTAAATAACTAAAAATAAGGAAAGCAAACCAATATAATTCCACCAAAGGTTGGCTTGGATTTTTTTTTCAATGAGCTTGTTTTTATGAGTTACTTTTTTCTTCTATGTTGTGGCCACAAGGGAGAAAAACTACAAAAATAAGATATTAGCAAACAAAAAGAATCTTGTGATTGATACTCAGGCTTCATCTCCTCATGGTCAATGCATAATAACTGATCAGATGGAAGATGCTCTAATTCACTTTCCTCTTGAGTGAGGTCAAAAAAAATCCCCTTGTTACTATTGTCTTGAATTCTATCACTTTTTTTTAATACAAGACAATATAATACAAAGGATACATTCACAAATTACCATTTTTTATTGACTCAAAGAGACAATTTTGTACAAATTTTTTCACTTGAGTGAGGCAGATATCTTGAGGGAGTGGAAGGGAAGAACATTTAAATTATAAAACCCCCTATATTGTAATGTATAAGTAATTTTTTTTTTTACTAAAGCAGCTTAGCTTGATTAGCAATGATAATTCCCTTGCTTAACCTGGAATACTCATTTTTTTCAGTTGTAACAACTTGCTACATTTTAAAAGTCTGTGAAGCAAAAATGGTTGTAAAACAATTTTTAATGGGTGAAACTGTTGCAGTCCCCTGGAGAGCCCCTTACGAGTGTGAATTCTGCGTATTTGCCTTTATTTTATTTGATTGACTCTCCTCACACATTCAGCTAACACTTTTCAGCTTGCAGCTGGCTGCAGTTAGATTTATTTTAGAGAAGGAAAGGCTCATATATGATATGTTTTTTTTTTGATCTGGAGATTCTTCTGAAGTTCAGTATTATATTTTCAAAGTCAAAAGACCAGATTTATCTTTTATTTTTTTTTTTTTTTTTTTAAGCAAAATGGGGGAAAGGAGTCTCCCAGAGGTTTTGAGGCAGAATAAGGTAGGAAATAAAACTGTTTTAAACAGTACTTGCATTTTTTGCCTCACTCTCTCACATGCTTGGCAACCTGCAGCCTGCACAGGCAAAGTTGTCACAATCACTTGACAACAAAGAATTAGAGCCGAAAACAGGAGGCAGTCTTGCATAGGTGTTGCTACTGCTCCATATACAATCGTGGTCTCTCTTGAACACATGAATTTTAATACTGCTTTAAACACCAGTGGATGTCACTTTAGGGAGCACGCGCTGGGCTTCAGCTCCAGGGAGAAGTGCTGCTATAAAGACTTCTGCGTTCTAGCTGGATACGTTTGACACTGTGTTTATTCCCTTCACAGCTGATAGAGGGATTTCTCCATCCTCCTCTACATATGCAGCTTAAGAGCTGTTCACAGATCGTCTGCCACAACAGCATGATATACTGCGCTCTGTTAATAAAATCCTCTGTGTTTACCAAGGATTGCTAAATATGTTGTGTAATGGAAAGTTCCCAAGTTCCAAGAAGCATTGTTTTTTTTATCACTGAAAACTTTGCTTTGAAAGTACTTAAGTACTTTGACAGTACTTAAGTTGCAAGAAAGCAGTTATAAGCACTTGCTTTGAAGCTTTAATTTGTTAAAACTAGGAAAAGGAGCATCCTAGCGAGACAACGTCATAAAGATTTTCTCTGGAATGCTCAAGCAGGAGTTTTGATAGTAAATGCTGCACTATATTTTTATGTCTTGGAATAAAGACCACAAAGAAGAGTAAATTTTATATATTTTTTTAATTCTACAAATTCTGAAAGTTAGTTAAAAAAATGATACTAGTATAGTTGGTTTGTGTTTGTTTCTGTTTGGCATCAGTGTCCTCTCAAGGGCTCTGCCTGTATCTTACTCTTGCAGATTGTTGATGAAAGGGAGTTCTTCGAGATCATGCCTTTCTACGCCAGAAACATTGTTGTTGGATTTGCCAGGATGAACGGAAGAACCGTTGGGATAGTGGGCAACCAACCCAAAGTAGCATCAGGTTGGAGCGGGCTGTAGGATTGTGCTGTGAAACTTTTTCACAAACAGTGGTTTTGTCTCCTCTTTTGTCTTGTCAACTACTTCCAGCTCAAAGCATGGGTTTTGCTTTGTATGGCCCTCCACTCATTCTCAGTGTTTTCCTACCACTTCTGTCAAATCTCAGTGTCATACAGCTGCACTGTGACTGTGCTCTGCTGTAAAAACACCAGAAAAAAGGCCAATTTCTGTATTAGATCAGTGAGTGGTTTTGATCATCAGTAACAAAATGATTCCTGTATTCAGCGCAAGAGAAGGGATAGCAACATGTAACCCAGTGGGCAGACAATCCCCACTTGTTCTGGCAGCAGCCTGAACTTAATTGGATTAAGGAAATCCACAGCCACAACAATATGCACTAAAATGCCTAAAACAGTAGCTTTTAGGCTACTTGCTACAGCTAGAGAATTGCTAAGCTTTCAAGCATACAAATATGGGGCTCTCAGACCTCATATAACTTAGATATGACGGTACAAGCTATATGACGGTCTTAGCTATAGCTAAGATCACCATTTAGGACTACTGAGGGATTTTTGCCTTCTCTGCTTCTTAGATGATTTCTGAAGTGATTTACACTAATTGCAAGTTTCTGGTCTGCTCTGTTCCACGCCTTTTGGTATGACAAATTAGTTTAGGAAAGATCAGATGACCCAGTATGCTGCGTTTATTCTTTTGATAATCTTGCCAGGAAAAGACCTAGCCAGTCAGCAAGCTTTACTGGTAGCAGAGATTTCTGATTTTTCAGATAAATGCTCTTATGTGTCTTTTCTACAAGTTTAATATAGATAATATAGTGTAGTAGAATGTAACAAAATGCTAAAGGATCTGAAACAGAACAGAAACACCTGAGAGCATGTTTGGCAAAGAGCGCTGGTCGGTCTTAGCATATTAGTAGGAACATTGATTTTTTTTTTTAATGGAGTTAAACTAGTGTTTCAGTCTGAACTGATCTGAAAAATATCAGTAAAGAGAAAGTTATAGAGAAATATCTTGAATTACATGATTATATTTTCAAATGCCACTTTTTGAAACAAACTATGCAATATATACAGTAGTCATGACTGAAGGATGTTGAAATCTATAGATTATATTGCAGAAAAAAATCAGTGCTTTTTGACTGTATGTGGTACTCTAGTCTTAGGACTAAAAGAGCAGAACTTTTCTCCAGATTTTCTCCAACATTAGCGATAGTTGTTTTTTAATACAGGGTTTGTTTGTTTTTAAAAGAGAATACAGCTATACTACAGAATTTTTTTTTTTTTTTTTTGATGTTGCTTGAATTACTGCCATTAGAAGAGCATTGGAATTGTTGCCACCTAACTCTATTTTCTTAACTTTAGGGTGCTTAGACATAAATTCTTCCGTGAAAGGAGCCCGCTTTGTTCGGTTCTGTGATGCTTTCAACATACCTCTGATTACTTTTGTGGATGTTCCTGGATTTTTGCCAGGTTTGTACCTCTACTGTATTTCATTTAGTTGGGAGGAGGTGCTGGTTTAACAGAGTAAAAGTGCATTTAAAAAAAAAAATCTACCTATGAAGACTATTTACTCTTCTTACCTAAATAAGCCAGATTTTGATCTCAGAACACAGTTATCTTTCCCCTACATTTTCTAAGAGTGAAAATGTAGATTTAATGCGAGACAAATAAAATCAGCACTACAGAGAGAGAGGAATATGAGGCTCTATAGTGATCCTATAATGTTGTATTTTATGGTGTTTTAAAAGATGAGTATGTTATCATTAGACATTTCACTTTAAATAATATATTCTGAGTGTGGTTCCTATTTTCTTTCCTTGTTTAGTAGAGAAAAATTTGCCACACTAGCTCACAAAGGTGTGCAAAACACCTAACAACATTAGTGGCCAAGTGCTCTAAATAGCCCCCAGATTAAGAGGAATGTGTGGAGATCACATTTCAGCAGGTCACAAGGTCACAACCTGAAGCTGAGTACAATTTCCCTTGAGCAAAAAATTACATTCAAGCCACTAAACAGACTACCAAATTATTAAAAAAAAAAAGAAAAAAAAACACCCAAACCTCACATAAGAAACCTTTACTTAAAAATCTTCCATTGAAATAAGTTGTCCCTTAAAAAGGTCATTAGTTTAGCTATTCTCATTTTTGCATCTAATTTTGTCTAGTTTTACCCATCTTTGTATATTTTGTATTTGGAATGTAGATAACTTTTGCTTTTTTATGTTATCTGCTTTTTTATCATTACCTTGTGGTTTGCCCCTTTCCTTCCATGATTCGTGCAGTGTAGGCAAGTGTGAGCACCAGCTGTTTCCATCTCTAAAAAAAACTCGCCCTGGTTACTGCACTAGTGGTACTACCTAGTGCCACATATAGAACTGTAACCAAGAAAGTCCAAGATAGGTTCTTTGATATGTTTTTTTGATTTTTTAAAAAATTTATTTATTGAGGTTTAGAGAAGGGTTAAGATCGGGTAGGGAATTGAAGCTGCTAAAAGTCCTGAACATGTAGAAGGCACCATCTGGTAGGTGTTTCAGTCCTGTGATCTTACATACAAAGAGACTTTCACTTCATACTTCTTTTGATGACATACTTTTTTGTACAGCTGGTCAGCATCATATGGAAAATATTGTAGAGATGTTACCAGCTCCTCGCTTTTAACATGGTTCTGGGTGTTGTTAGTGTTGCTGCTGGTAGTGGATGATGACAACTGTCCAACTGGGTATTTTTTTTTTTTTTTGTAAATTCACCAGTGTGAAACAATTACTTCTGTGACTTGTAGGAACATCTCAAGAGTATGGTGGAATTATACGTCATGGCGCAAAACTACTCTTTGCCTTTGCAGAAGCAACTGTGCCTAAAATTACTGTAATCACCAGAAAAGTAAGTTGGAAAAATTCAGGGTGTTCCTGTAGAGATCCTGTTTGCAGTTGTAGTAATTTTAGTTATGTGAATCTTTGTCTCCCCTTTCTTTTTCTTTCTCTGATTGTCACATCTCTGTTTGTAACTTCAGAGCAAGAGATGCAAGTGAGACAAGAGCTATTTCTTCTATTCTTAGCATGTTACTGCAGCTCCTTTGTTCCTCTCTGCACTCTGAAATACCACATTTCTGCTCTTTGCTTTCTCCCCTGAATGCAATTTAATCTAGTATTTGCCCTTGGTCACCCAACTCGTCTCACCGAGGACATGCCACCTGCACAAACGCAGTCTTTGTGATCCTCTTTCTGTAGCTCTACCATTTCAGGCTCCTTCAAAAAGCAGTGCTGATTCTCTTTCCTCTGCTTTGCCTCCAGCTTCAATGTTCTTATGCTTTCTCTTCTTCCCTATGCTTTTCTTATCTGGTCCTCAGTTGGCGTCCTTTCTCTTTACTGACATAAGTTCTGTGGTCTTAGGAGGTTGTTATAGTGGTGTTTTGATAATTCCTAATTATTTTGACCAGAGAAGTGGAAATGTCTTATAATGTATGTCTGTGAAACATGAGAATATAGTACTGGTGTCAGCTGTGCCGACCCAACCACAGGCTGCTTGTAGGGCTGAGCCATCAAGGATCCCTCTTTCAAGGTTAGCAAATGGAGAGACTCCTGTTCTCTTACAGGGAACAATGTAGCCCCACTGGCTTGTCTCTGGAATGGGAGAAGCTGCGGGAGAGATGTAGGCTGATGCTGCTAGGACATCACTCTCCGTTAATCCTGTTTTTTGTTTCAGGCCTATGGGGGTGCCTACGATGTGATGAGCTCAAAGCATTTGCGAGGGGATGCAAATTATGCCTGGCCTACTGCAGAGGTGGCAGTGATGGGTGCAAAGGTAAATCAAGACTCATTCTCACGTTGCTGTGCAGCCACTGCCTCTAGAGCAGCACAGAAGAAGCCTAACAAAAGGAAGAAACTGGTATTTTCCTCTGAAGGAATCTACCTGAATGAACATGTTTTTATACTGTGGCGGAAGGGAGCAGGCAAATTGGATAGCTTTCCTCTATCACTCTCCTCTGTTTGTCTTTCTAGGGTGCTGTCCAGATCATTTTCAGAGGAAAACAGGCAGATGCAGAAGCAGAATATGTGGATAAGTTTGCAAACCCCTTTCCTGCAGCCATGAGAGGTATGGTTTTTGAGTTTGCCATTGCACACAGGTAAATTTCTAACTGCCGAGTATATATTTTGCTAGTGAATAGGGTATTTAGTGCAACACTGAAAGAGAGTTACATGTTACCCAAACGTGCACTTGAAGGAAAATATAGCTAGACACATAACAACTGTGAAATGCTTCAGATGGCAAGAGATATAGGGAATATTTTCATTTTTTGCAGCCAGTGGAAGCGTCTCAAAAGTCACACATTTCCTTAAAGGTGCTTTATCAGTTGTCTTGACAGTTCCAGGTGCAGAGCAGTGACCTTCAAAAAGGGTCAGGGTCCTTTTCAGTTCAGTGATGATCCACAGGACTTTGTGGAGTGATCATTTCCACTGTTTTCTAAGGGTTTTTATTTCTAGTTTTAAAATGTAATTATGCTCCAAAAAGCAGTTCTGCAGAATTCGTAGTTCTGCAGAGTTCGTAGTCCACTCTGTACTCCTTTCCAGTTCTGATGGCTTATTGTATTGCCAGTTTTTATACTACTTTATCTGAATCCTAATAATAGTGCCGTGGAGCTAGGAAGACTTAGTCAAGCTATTTTCCACCACAGCAGATAGCAACAGCATTGTTCCTTCCAGTTTTGCAGTAGGCCATTACTGCTCTTTGAAACAGAATAAAAAGATTCCTGCAAGTGCAATGTTAAGGGTTTGGAGTTGTTGGTTCGAAGAGAAATCCTTGAAATCAAATTAATAGATTGCAGAGCCAGTATGGTTAAAACTTTGCAGTAGCAGGTACAGTACTCAGGGAGCAAAGTCCTTTCCAACTTTCTTTGCTTTTTAACTTGTCTTTAAAAAAAAAAAAAAAAAAAAACAAATGTCCCTAATTAAAAACTATTGAAATAGCAATATTTCTCTCTTGCTATTTTAAATACTTTGCTCAAGCTGACTTAGAACTTGTGAACTGCATTTGGATTATTGTTTTGGTGGTTTTCAAACTGCAATCCCAGCCTAAATGCAGAAGGCTGAGAGGCAAACTCTTTCTGTGTGGTTGCTTCTTCTACAGGGTTTGTTGATGATATCATCCAACCTTCGACCACCCGCAAGCGCATCTGCCATGACCTAGACGTGTTGGCAAGTAAAGTACAGTCCACTCCCTGGAAGAAACACGCTAATATTCCGCTCTGAGAGTGAGAAGGAGCCTGGCCACGTCGCCAGTGTGGCAGTGTTCTGAATCCTCTCTTGTTTCAGTGGCATTTCTAGTTCGTGGTAGAAATACTTCTTTCATATCAAGTATTTTACTAATGATCATCAATAAATCATAATACATTTATCTCATTTAATCTGGGATCATATCAGTTTGTCTTTATAAACAACACAACTGGCAACGTCTGCTGCACTGATCACTCAAGTTGAAATGCTCCTTTGGCCTGGAAGGTGGCTCAGACAGATGGGCAGCAACTTCTCACTCCTAAAGGGGTCAGACCTTTGTGAATTAAAATCTGACCCCAGATCCATCTTTGGAGTCCAGCTCCACTTCCTGCACTGCAGGACCACAGCCTCACAATGAAAAAATGTTGGGCTTGAATCTTCGGTGCACTTTGATCTGAGCTTTGCAGATCTCAGACTAATCTGTTCTATTCTGCTTTCTGAGTTGCAACTTTTACACCATGTTTCAAGCCATTCTGGTTCTCAGGTTGTTATGTAGGGATGCAGGTTGCTGGCATGGGAGGTATAAGAGAAGATGGGACTCAGCCTACAATGTGCCCAACAAAGGAAAACGTTCGGATGTGCTGTGAAAANCAGATCCATCTTTGGAGTCCAGCTCCACTTCCTGCACTGCAGGACCACAGCCTCACAATGAAAAAATGTTGGGCTTGAATCTTCGGTGCACTTTGATTTGAGCTTTGCAGATCTCAGACTAATCTATTCTGCTTTCTGAACTGCAACTTTCACAGCATGTTTCAAGCCACTCTGGTTCTCAGGTTGGTATGTAGGGATGCAGGCTGCAGGCATAGGAAGTATAAGACAAGATGGGACAGCCTACAATGTGCCCAACAAAGAAAAACGTTTGGATGTACTGTGAAAATTCTTCTCCCTGACTGAGGTGCATCCAAGGAACTTGGAGAGTAGCCCTGCCTTTCAGCAGAGGGATCAAAACAGAAACACCAGAGGTCCTTTCTGACTTATCTTTTTTCCATGATTCTTTGCCAGACTTGCAAGGAGCAGTTACAGTAGAGGTTACCTTTGATTAGCTCTGGTCCCTGTGCACATTACAAGTTTCAGTATAACTACAGCCTTAGAAGTCAGAGAGTAAGGGCTACCAGCACAATTAGCGCTAGTTGCAAACAACTACCAAACAAGTGAAGTCCTGAAATGATCTGAGTACTTCAGTAATTAATGACACTGTGTTTTAAGACAGAGAGCTACCATACCTGTGTACTACAGCTGCTTCTGTCCACTCCTGAAGCATGTCTGAAGCAGAGGAAAAAGAAAAGGTGGAGGCTTCTAGTGACACTTCTTCCAGGTAGCTGCAGCTGGAGCACTAGTGACTATGGTCACAGAACCTGGACACTACCCACAAAAAGAAGAAGAAAGCAACAACTGAGAATAATCAAGAAAGCAGTACAAGAGAGGTCTTTCAAATCTGAGTCGCAGTATCACAGGTTTTTAGGATAGCTAGAGGCAATGGACTCAGGTCACAATCTGTCTGCAAACCCATTTTAAGGTAGGTGGATAAGAATGTTCCTGGTGGCATTTCGAGCTCGGATGCCTGCACTCACTGCCCCGCGGAGACACGCTGGAAGGCTGCTCTGGCCACATTAGTCAGGCTTTTTTTGAATTCCGCTCACCTGCAGAAACAACAGATTTAGAATAAAAATCATTTCAACAAACAGTACTACCTAAACATAGAATTAGAAGCCCCTTCTTGAGTTCTCTTCTGCATTAAAAGATGGGCATAACTTACAAACGCTGGAGGTGGCTCTGTGTCTCACGAGTGCTCCTAGGGTGCAGTCCAGCCCTTGACTCCTGCTGGATCTTGTTGCTTTTTCTGGATCAGATGCCCTTCTTTAGGAAGCAGGCCTAGATGATAATTGATTTTTCTCTAGTGCTTCAGAGGTGACAGTTCATGGGTTGGACAAAAAATAGTTCCTCTCACACAGAGGATAAAGGATGTTTAGTTTGTTGAAGCTTTGGTGTAAAACTTCATTTAGCCCAGCTGGAGTGTTCGACCAGCCAAACTTTTACCAACTCCAAACTCTGCCTATGTGGTCCAGAGCACTCATGATTTCCATGACTGAAGAGTGATTTTTTTTCCCCAAACATGGGACAGTTAACACAATTATAAGCTTTACAGCACAAGAAAGAACACCGCGAATACCCAACAACGCAAATCTCTCTTTGGGTTGGAACTTCCAGATTTACAGTAAGCTCACAATAAAATACCCCAGGGCAAGCAAAAACCAAAAGCACGCTGCAGTGGTGGGGTGGGACAGAAAAGAAAAGAACAGATATGTTTATTCCTTTGTTGTAAGGCTGAGTGTATGAAAACTATAAGGAATCTTGTGAAGCCTGGACTGAGAACTACTGTGTCTTTTAGATCCTACTGAATGGGATGAGAAGATGTGATGGCCCAAACCAGTAATTTAGAAGGATGTTATAGTGAAGAGGGTGCTCATCATACTCATGATTTTGAATAGTTTATTAAATGAAAGGTGAAGCATCAGTTTTAAATTGTACAAAAGGAAAAAAAAAACCTCATATTGTAAATGTACAATTTACAGAATTACTAGCAAATCCAATCAAGGAGACACTCATAATACAAAAACCTATTGACTGCAAACTGAACTGGAAACCCATTGCAGGTACCGTGATAATAAATGTTTGTTATACAGTATTCTACAATGTTAAATTAGGAATCAGTTTTCCACACAGAGGACTGTGAAGCACAAAGTTTGTCTGAGACTATGACTCAAACCGGGAAGCATTTATTATGCTACTATGCTCACAGAATTAGCATACTGACAGTTTAATGCAGCCATTCCTACCACCCCTCATCCCTTTTGGGGCACAGAAGGGGAAGGCTTTACAAAAGCAATATTCCAGCTACTTCTCAGGCTTTTTGCCTCCCCCAGCCAACAACATCTAAGGAATGGCTGAATTATCTAGTCAAACATTTTTGGCAACCATGTCTGTCTGAGAACTGCACAGGTAAGAAACAAACCTCAGCTCAGTGAAATGCTGATCTGTTTATAGAATCAGATTCTTTTCCCTCCCAGCAGGTACTGGGTATTAATGTTGTTTTGCTTTTAAATAAACTTGTAAAAGGGAAAGAAAAAAAAAAAAGCTCCATGATTATTTTGCAGTTGCTAAAAAAGCGCCTCTAAAACTGCTGTGCTCCAAGTGGGTCAATCTGCTTTGTATCTCCAATGCTAATATTAGAATGCAGAAAGGAAGATTAACATTTTGGGCTGATTTCTTCGGGATACTGGAGTCAGTGCAAGTCATGGCTGGCCATCGCCTCTGATGTCAGGCCAGTTTTAACTAGAGTAGCAGCTATTAAGCAGAGTCATAAAATTGAAGCAGGATGAAATTTCAAATTATTGAAGACATTGAAAAAAAATCTCTTATTACAATGAATTAGCTGAGAATGTTTTGGGTTTTCTGTTTTTTTTGATGTTTTTTACTTTTTTGAAAAATCATATTTTTTTTCCAAAGAATTACTCTTAATATGCACAGTTAACACTGAAAATGTAGCTGTATTCCATTGTAAGCTTAAGAACTTCACCATCTAAGCACAAATTTCTATGCAGCACATACAGTACTTCTAACTGGCAAAATTAATTTACAAAAATAGCGCAAAAGGGTATTTACGGCATGGAAAGTAGACTTTTTTATGGTACAGTTAAAATTGCTTTTAGTATGCTAAAGTGATTCCTTTCCCCCACCCTTGAATTATTTGTTTAATAGGAAAGTTGCTGTTTATGTACCTTGGGTTGGCAGGGCTTGAAGTAGGTAGTAAAAACAGCAAAGTGATTACTTGAGAACCATTTGTGTGTTTTACTGAGAATACTTTATTTGCTGGTATAAGTTGCTAAAAATGCACAGAGCAAGTACCAATAGAAAGTTTTTGTGTCCCCATGTGCTATATAAAATGAATGTTACACAGCATCTGTTGGAAAAGTGGCTTCATGGACATCTCTTACTTTATGTCCCATTATAAATAAAAATAAATCTTCTCAAGAGTATAAAATCTGGGTTTATCATATCAGAATCTGAAATTTTTTGGCAGAGATGCACGTCATTAGAATTCTAACCTCTTCTATAAGAGTGTTCTTGATGCCTATGAGAGGATATAAGCGTACCATAATGTTAATCAAATCCAGTGTGTTCAAAAACACTTTTCTGTAGCCAGAATGACCTGCTTATAGCATCATTGCTAGTCAGTGGCTGATAGGCATAGGTTTAATAAAAATGGCTAGCTTTCAAAACATAAAAAGGCAAATGTTAAAACTGTTTTAAATTGTACAGCAGAAAAATAAAGTTAAAAAGTTCTGTTTTCACTCAATGTTGTTTTCAGAAAACATATGTAGAACAGTGTTTATTTTGACAGCTGTCTTAACAATTTAAAACTTCCTTCTCATCCAGGAAAAAAAAAATCTGTATTAGGACAGTCAAGAACAGGGATACAAATGATTTTTTAGGTCAGCCTTTCTGAGGTGGTGGCACTGGCCAACATTCCTTTGTGTCATTAAGAAGTTCCTCTTCTTTCTCGCACTACAAAAAGGGATTGACCTTAATCATTTGGATAAAAATCAAACCGTATCACATCAAAAATGTGGTTTTCATACAAGCTATCACAGTATATAGGCCTCTAGCTCTAAACAATAGAGTTCCAAATTTGTAAAATGTCTTCACCAGACTTCAGAACATAGGCATTCCGAATCCCTAGAAAAACGACGGGAAAGACAGCAATTAATCGTGTGTAATAACAATAGGTAAGAGCCTCAGATAAAGAGCAGGCAGGGCTAGTAAAGTCTTACTGAATCATCCTCGATGATCGCTGCGGAGTCAAAGAAGTCTGGCCTCAGCTCAGCCCGTTCTCGCCGGTTTCTTGAAGGTGGCTGGAAAGACGAGTCAGCTAGGTTAGTGCAGCACAGCCGCGGCTCCAGGTGACCTAGGGCTACCTCCTCCTTTCCTGAGCACCTTTGCATGGATAGGGCCTGTTTGGGAGCAGGACCAAGGGGAGGCCACCCAGAGCTGCCTGCTCTCCTTTCTGCCCAGCTCTGTGGGGCTGAAAGCTGGACCAGCCCTTGACTAAACCCTGCAACCCCAAGAGAAACCGGTGCAATGGCTGTATCAGTGAGGCTGCACGAAGAGCTGTGCCAGCAGCAGAGCAGGGTACAATGGCTGTAGCACTGGCACAGGGAAGGAAATAACACTGGAGATGCTACTGTTTCTGTTCAAAATATCTAACTACAACCTGAAGCAAACATTGTAACTACATTTTACGGAGTCACCTGTACTCCCTCACTGTTAGGATGCACCTTCACGTAACACTTATCAATATGATGAGCTGGTCTCACCTCTGTCCCCACAAGGGCTCCTACCCTTGCCTGGATTTAGCACTTGTCTGACTTGTCTGATGGTGAGTGAGAGCAGCGCCTTCTTTAGCGCACTGGAGCGGTCTGCACGATACACCTGCATGCTATAAATCATATCCTAACATCCTCCAGGTGCAGCATGGAGCTTCAGGTGCCAGGTGTGTGTTACTGCCTGAGCCCAGAGCATTAAGAGGAGGACCGAGCAATGCTTGTGTTTTATGGAAAGAAAATCATGTGGGCATGAAGTCTTGGAGGATCTAGATTCAGACAAAAGGAGGTCAGGCTTGTCACTTCGCGTATTTTTGTTTGCAAACTCCTTTTAAACTATTCTCTGTTTTAACCTCTTCATTATTGAGATTTACTGACCAGATCAATGACCATTGTGTCCTCAAATTCTTCGTTCATATCCTCTAGCTGACCTCGTGAGGACATCATGACATCTTCAAAGATGGGCTCAGCGTCATCTTCCATTAGACCTCGTCTGGTTAAATAGAGGAATAAAAGTCATAATCCAGGCATCTGAATCTCGCAATCTTGAACTTTGTCATTAAAAACAAAACACAAATACTATCCCTTTACTTCTTCATGTAAAGCTCTGAGCTTGGACCAATTATTTTCTCTAATACTAACTGGAATAAAATCTCATGTTAAAACAAACCTACCATTTGGAGAGGCTGAAGCAGGAAGTCCAGTATCATGAAATAGTTAAATCTGGCCCTACCAAGAAACGTGTGATAACCCAACTGCATGTGTTGCCTTTTAACAAGCAGAGGGGTCACCTTGGCCAAGGTTCCTGGGAACTCCCAGGAATCTACCAGTGACTTGAAGACCAATTTCTAATGCTGTTGACACTACACTCACTACAGACTGGAACCCCTGTCCTGAAAAATACTTATGTGCTGAAAGACTTGGTTGGATCAGCTCTGGAGCACAAAGTACGTCCAACAAGAACCCTTCCGCCTCCATCTCCGTGTTCCCTCCACTAGCTGCCCGGGGGTTGCCCTGGCAAAGGAGGCTGTGGCTGAAGGAAGCTCACAGGGCATCAAGGGAGGACTGGGCAACTACTTGAAAGAGAAGTTCACTGCGAATTACTTAGCAGAGAAATCACAGGGCTTCAAGGAAATCCCCTGAAATGAAAACTTGCAAGGATTAGGGGAAATGTGCCATATATATCTGCCCTGTTCACTGGGCACCTGCTTATGGTCGCTGCTGGAGATAGAACATTGGGTAGAGGCCCACACAGCCCTGGTTCCACCCCAACATTAAAAAGCTGTTACTCTGTCTATAGTAAGAAGAGTTAAATGTCACAGAAATAAATCACCCCCCAAAATGTAATTTAAAACAAGGTGTTGTCAACTAAAACAATTCTAATCTAGATGAGGATGTTCTGAACACTTACACTGCATGCCTTACACCAGTTCTCCCTTTCATGTAGTTCATTCCTGTCCTGTCCTTTCGATTTAAATCTTCTAGCTTCTGTTGGCCCAACCAAGATATCTGCATCTGGGGACTAACAAACATAAAGCAGCATTATGACTGAGAACACCAACAGTGTTGCGTTGGCTACGTTTAGACAGTATCTCAAGTTTTGTGTCTGGGCATGCTTCACATTAAAGTATTTAAATCACATCTGTCATTGCACACGTCTTCTGGGTTCCCTTCTGCAACTTGTCTCCTCTCACTGCATGTGCACAAAAAAATCAAGTGTTGTAATGAAAATGGCTACACAACATACTAACGTTACCGGTCGTTAACGTGGCACACATCTGGAGTGGCAGCACTTAAATTCTACTTCACTGCCTCAGTTCAGGCAAAATATGAAAAACAACAGATCCAAATTAATAACTGACATACATTTTAAAAGCCATGAAGATGTCACATCAAGTGGAGGAACAAATTGCTTTTAAAAATACAATCCTCAAACTTTAGTGTCCGGTACCACATCCATAACTGAAAGGTCAGACTTTCAGTGACACCTAAATCCAACAGCAGCCAGCAATGCATCATGATGTGATTTGTATTTTGCACTACAAACAGAAATGACAGTAAAATAAGTGCAGATCTTCAAAATCAATGCCAGTTTTTATTCTCCCTAGGTATCCTGGACCCTAGCAAGACTGATGCAGTAAAATGGGGCGAACACACCGATGTGAAACCAAACCAAGCCAAAATACTGTCCTGCACATGAATAATCGTTTTTTTTTCAGTAATTGACTGTTTTATATTTATTTTTGACCCTCACTTCAGCAGTACCAATGGCTGCTGTTGATACCTATACACAACTGAGCCTCTAGTTCTAAGGGACGTCCTGTAGGACACTCAGGATCCTTGGGACTGTCGGCTCCATGCACAGAAGGTGTGAGGGTAAGTTATTTTGGTGTTCACATGACACAGTATATTAAATGGGAAGCTCAGCCTGCAGGAAATGTGTGGAAGAACGTTAATTCTAGGCTGAACACACATGATTCTCCATTGTCAGAACATTGCACTGGGAATCCAACAGAGGAGATTGATGCTACCTGCCTTTGCTCAGTGTCTCTGTGCTCGCAGCTTTCATCTGAAATAGCAGGGACAGGTTTAAACCCAGGCTTAGAAGGGAAAGCAATCTAGTTACACAAAGGATGGGAACCCAGTTCACCCGTATCTTAAAGGCTCAGGAGTAACACATCAGGGATGAAAACTCTCCCACTTTCTGTAGCTACTTAAACGTTCAGAGAGAGACAGATTTGGCATAGTGGTTGGCACATTCAGGTGAGATGAGAGGGTGAAAACCAAGGCTCTGCTTCTGCAGTTTCTTTTGTTTTTAATGCAGAGTAGAAAAACTTCAAGGAGAAACCAAGAGCCACATGAGTCCTCCCTATAACCTAAGGGTTACAGCAACTTCTGTGGAGGCAGGAAAATCGGAGGCAAATCCTTGGCCTCAGTAAGAGTAAGAGATATGAACACCATCTCCCACCTAGCAGAGGTGTAATGAACAAAGATACTCTGAGACTGACACGAGTTGGGGCTCAATCCCAGCTGTGCTTCATATGTGGCCAGCAGGGATCATCTATCAGACTGAACTGCCCAGGTGAAACTCCAAGCCCAGGCCCAGGCCTGCTTTGTGGTTTGTACATGTTGCCCGTGGCTCTGGCAGACAGCACCAGGTGGGAAAACTTGAGCCCATGGAGGCACCCAGGGAGCACAGGGAGCACTGCTGGCCGTGACCTGGCTGAGGTCACATGGCAGGACGTATTTATAGAGAGACAGATATATATTACGGGCTACAGAAATTAGTGGGTATTTGTAGCTAGCTGAGATGCAGGTTCTCTCTCGTAGGGAGCACTGGGTCATGGACGGCATCTGTTGCACTTCTGATGCCTGCACAAACCTGTTAGACACACGCAAGGCAAAGAATATGTCCCCGTCTCGAAAGGGCACAATTTTCACAAGTTGCTCAGATGTTAGGCAAGCCTGTGGTCACAAACTGATACACTTTAGCAGCACATTGTGGTACTGAGACTGGAGAACATTTCTACTTTCTCATGCAGAAGGCTTGGGGAAACCCACGACGCATAACCTGGCTGTTTTGTACTATACTACGTTGGTAGAAACCTGATTCATCTGGCTGGTGCAATCTGCCCTTTTTTTTTAATACAGAAAGCCAGATCAGTAAATCTGGCTATAAAAAGTTACAAAAATATTCTACAAAACAACACTGTTACTCTGCATCTTAAATAGAAATAGCACAGTCTCTGAAGACTTCTCTTTGTTATTAAGTGAATTACTGACAAATAAGAACCAACCCCTTTTGTCCTGAATGGATTTAAACTGAGTTAATAAAATTGAGATGAATGACCAAAAGCACATACAGTTTGGGGCAAAACAAACTGCTTGTGGGTAATTACTCCCAAAACCTACAATTATTAACTCAGCATTTGGAATGAGACTGAAGAGTTAACTTATGAGAAATTGGTTAAGATACCTCAAAAACCTTAACTGTACAATGACATAGGGTGGAGAGAAAGAAAAGAGAGAAAACAGAGAAGGAGAAAAGAAGAGATCTTTAAAGAAACAGTTCAATCCACTGGGGGGCCATAAACACCAGGAAGATTTAACCATAATTATATGGTTAACCTATGAGATAATTGTAACTTTCACGAATTTCTACCATGATTCCACTATGATGTATTTATCCTGGGAATTAAAAAAAAAAAGTGTGGCTAAGGTACAAGAAAAGGCATTTCGAGTTGTGTTTTTTGCACATAAACACTACTGCACATACAGAGCCATAGACCATCTGTGTAACTAAGGATCGGCTCCTTGCTCTGGCTTACTCTGTTTGGCACTGACACCCCAGCACTTACTTATGTAAAAAGTCTTGCTCAGACCCCTGCTCCGACTCGTGCTCCTGGATCTGCTCGCCCATTTGTCTAGTGTTCTCTCTCAAGACAGTTGAGGTGAGCTGTGGTGCTTGCAGTGTCCCTGGAGTATGGATGTTTTCTGTCCTGTTCAGCCATGAGCCTTCAAGACTCTCATCTAGGAAAAAAATATTTAAAATTACTGATAATTACTGACAGTTCTGATAATTCAGAGTATTTGTGCAGTGCAGTATCACTGCTGTTTGGAATTCATATAGTCAACTTGCTGAATGAACACCTCCCACTACTAATTCAGGCCTTCCATCTATTAATACACTCCAATACACTTCATTTCAGTGACAGCACTTTCTGCAAACTTACATATCTTATAAAATAAGTATGAATTTAAGAGATCAACTAGATAAACACACGAGATGATCAACTTTTCTCCCCTAAATTAGCTTTCAGTCCTTTGTTAACTTAGAAAAAATTGGATTACATTGCCAAAGACTTTTTGTTCAACTGCCAGTTTTTCCTCACAATAGCAGCAGTTTAACGATGAAATACTCAAGAAACAACAAAAATAACCATTCCAAACAAATACTGTATTGCAAACTTGCCTGAATTGCCAGGTGTCTTGCATATATTCAGTTAAAAATGCAGTACTTTTTCATACAGGTTAACCAGGTACAGAAGCCAAATTGTTGATAAATACTCCTGAGTCACAGAAATAGCAAATACAAGCACTGTATGGCAATACTATTTTGAATATAAAAATGTGAATGTGTCTTTTTAGTGTTCTCCTATAATAACAACTTTAAATAGCTCCGAATCTGCAAGTCTCTATGTATATACACAAGAACAGGGACTCACCCTGTTACTTTTCAAAGTGTTCCAGTTTCACAGGTGTCTGCAGAGCAGATATGTCTTGTTTTCACCACATAAAGAATATACCTTACCTGGCAGCACTGATTGATTAACCTCCAAAGAAAGCAAGCAATGAGTCATATTGATCAGGAGAAAGACCTTTGCTAGACAGTGTAAGCCCATACAAACCTTCCACTCGCTTTTTGTGGAGGGGTGGTCGTCCTTTCTTATTTCTCACTGAGGAGGACTTGCTGCTACTGCTCCCGCTGTTCACAGACATTCTATCATCCTCCCCACCCGTAACTAGCGAGTTTCTGTAGGAAATAAGTGGTAGCCACACATCTTCTCTTCTTTCCATCATCTGCTCTGTCAGAAACTTCTCCAAGTAGGTGTGACTGAAACAGAAGTACAGAAGTTCACAGCATGTTGTTTCCTCTTTCATTACGCTGCAGGGCCTCCTCATATCCTCAAGAGCTTAAAAGAAATCCCACACAGTGTTGCCTTATTTTAATTTTACAACATATGTTGATAAGGCATCATTCCTCTCACTGAATACCTGTCATTCCTTAGAGCTCAGTACCATAGTTCACACTAATGGTGAAGGTTATTCCCAGATAAACAATACAAACCGTTCTCTCCCTTAGCATCCTCCTCCCACGTTCGTGGGCAGGTGGTTCCCACCACACTGCTTGGATTCCTTTGCTGTTCTGCATACCAAGGAAGCCACTTCTGCGTGTTGCTACCATGTAAACAGACTGAACGGGAACTGCAGGGCATTCTTTGGCATTTTGGAAAAGGGAATGGTTTATGCTATTTTTCAGTGAGAAGTTTGGAGATCTGTTGACTATCGTGGAGAAGTCCAATTCACACTTGTTGAATTACAGGAGAAAGCAAACAACCTCCTTCTTGTATATGATCTAGAGAGCATTTGAGTCATTTTCTTTTTTTACTGGTTATTCGATTATTCTGTCAGAATTGTCCTCAAGATGAGTGTGAGAAGCTTGCAGTATTTCTAATGTTCCTTTCAGCTCTACTCACGGATCTCATTCAACCTCACACTGTCAGGTTGTCATCTGGGGGAGTCAAAACCATGAACCCCGCATGGAAACGATCTCTGTCCCTCCCTATCGCCCGCTAACTGCAGGAGGTTCAAACCCCTCAGGCAGTCGAGACAGGAGAGCTGGATAAGAAGCTGCACTGTGTGCGCCTGGGTAACAGTCACATTCAGTTTTTCAATGGGATTTTGTTTTGATTCAGCAGCAGGATGACTCTGCTCAGGGAACAGGAGCTTTACTGCCAGCTGCTTTATTCAACATTGTGACTGCTTCTTTTTCCTCTATCAGTCTTTTCATGTGTGTACTGAGTAACATCCAAACTTCGCACTGAATGAGAAATTTCTCTCTCTCTATTAGTGTTCAACATCACATCATCTGAGTGCAGCTGGAATTTAGAGAATTTATCTGCAGAAGAGTCTTGGAAATTAAGGCATGTTCCTGCAATCAGTTTGCATTTCCAAAACCAGAGTGAACAGACTATTCCCAAATAGTAAAGAAAAAAAAAAAAAACAATTGGGGCCCCCCTAACAACAAGATACCAAATGTGAGACAATTTCTGCTCGACGTTTTAGAGGAACTGCCTACTGGCAATTCCTACCAGCTTCAGCTGGGATCCAAACTACAAACTTCTGAAAGTAAGAACACCATTCTCCATCTCGTCTGACTTCACACATCCAGTAATTAAAAGAGTTGTTGCTACCCAAGAAAAATAAGTGTCTCCAAAGGACAATTCACCTCTACTGTCTCAGATCAATTCCTCCGGATTTTCCTGCCTGAATCCATCCTGTGCATTTACAACTTGGTTAGTGTAAAACTCTTCCTAGTAAGTATGAGGTTGGCACCCTAAATGCAACATTTAAAACAAACCACAGATTTAAAAACATTTGTCAATGGCTATCAGCAATTCTGGAGGTTAATCATAAACTGAGAAGTCAGACAAATGGACAGGACAGGAAAGCAAAATGAAACCAATGCTGCTGCCTTGCCCCAGAATGGAAAATATCTCCTTTTTCCCTTTGAATAAAGAAACAGCAGCAAACCAGAAAGGAAGCAGAAGCCCAACAGAGTGGTTCTTCCTACAGTAACCGTGACAAGAGTGGGACTTTGCACTGAGGGCAGATGACATATTCAGTCATAATAACTAGAAAACTCGTATTTTTAAGGTAGGGAAGCCAAGCTGGCAGGCTCCGGCAGACAGGCAGCGGTGCCGACGAGTTAACTGCAGCACTTCTGCCTCCAGCTGCAGAGCCCATGGCTGAGCAGGGCAGTCACTCAGCAGAGGGAGACGGAGCCAGGGAGGTAACTCATGCCCTAGGCAGGACTCCTCCACCAGATGGTGGTCACGCACCTTCTGGGTTGTGGGGATGGGAAGTCTCAGGGGATGAGGAGCCAGACTGCCCAGATGGGCACAGCAACCCCCAGGGCAGAGCCCAGTGCGTCACACGGTGCCTCAAGGGGCAAAACTGAGGGAGCTCCCAAGGGAGCCAAGGCAGGCGCCTCCCGCCTCTACATGGAAACAAGTTACCTTCATTCACTGCGTTGTCAACACAGAACCTCGCACGTGTCTGAACTCATCCTAAAGTAGCATTTAGTATAGATCAGATAAATCATGCCCTAAAGGGCCAATTTCACTGCTCTTCAAGTGCAGCTGAAGTAAATAACTCACATGGAGAAGAGCTCAATAAGGTCTGCTAAGATTAGGAAAAATGGGCCCCACTGCAGGAGTCTCTGGAGTCCTAGGACAGGACACCATGGAGTGAGCGGAGTGAGATGGCTTTGGAGGAACAGTTTGAAATGGTAAGGTAGGAGGCTAAAAAACAAGATCTCCGTGGTAATATTCCCTGAAATATGAATTTCATGCATTGGATCAAGTCAAATTAGGCTATTAAGTAAATTGTGTAGAGAAAGAAGAACCTCTGTTCAGCACTGGAGAAATTTGGGGAATGGATGAAGGCTACAGGAAGGATGAGCTCCATTCAATTAGATTAGAATTAGGATACTGACACTCAAACTACCTGGTACACAAGTAGCTAGGGTTCAGCTAGGAAGGTAGTCATAAAATCAGAGTATTCTCAAGTCCTATCCTGAAGACAGGACACAGGGTGTAAAATTTGAGGATGCAGAAATGAAGAATGGTCTGAAAATGTGCATCCCTAGCTAGCTCAGCTGGATCGCTGAATTCTCAGACTGGTTCTATCCTTACTCTTACCCTTCGTTTTCCCCTTACTACTACTACTACTACGCTATGCCCAAACCCTAGATATTTACTACAGAGAGGGTGGTAATCTAGAGCACACTCTCAGCTGAGATGCTGATGGTATCTTTACGACTAACGTCTGTTTACCAACGCAGTTCTCATTTTTGCCAGTTCTCTTGAAATCCACAGCTCCCCTTAGTTGTCTGTGCAAACAAGAGCAGACAACTCGTTTGCTCCTAAACTCTCAGATTGCTTCCTCTTAAAACAGTATTTCTTGCTCTCTATTCAGATCTTAACTAACCACAGTGCCTCCAATGTATTCCATTTCTATCTGCAGTCATTGCTTATAAACTTAGGCTTCTTGTTTTAGCCTTTCAGGACCCCACCTGCCTGTCCTTACCAACAACAGTGACATCTCTCATCCTGTTTCACCATCCCACTGTGCCAATAACAGAAGCCCTGACAACTGTTCATTGCACACTTCAACTCAGCATATTAAAACAAGACTTTTTTTTAACAATTTATGTAAATATCTAACCCAAACAGATGTTACTGCAATGTTTACAGGCTCACAGCAATTTCCTTCATGGCTAACATTTCATTCATTATTTGGTAGTATGAAAAAAAGATCTTTTATTTCCAGTGCCCCAGGGAAATTTTAGAGAATGTTGTTTTGTGAGGCCTCACACTCACCTGATCTGTGCATCTGTTTCTATATCATTTGTTTTTACTGCTTTAATATATAAAACAATGAATACCTGTGTATGTAAAAGGCTCTCTGAGACTTTTATAACCCCCATTAGGCTGTGAAAACTTCCAAACAGGGAGCTTCAGCACACATTACACTGATTAACACCGCCCAGCAAAACCCACAGAAGAAAGAGAGGTTATTACTTACACAGTCTTTTTGTCCTGTCGCAAGAGTTTCGAAGAAAATTCACTAAGCACTTCGAGGAAAGCGAGGTTAGGAGGTGGGTAGTCTTGTCCTTTTTGATTCTGATATTTGAAGGCAAACTCTATGCCATCTCTATGGAAAAGAATACATATATAAAAAAGTCATCCCATCATCTCTAAACACTGCCAAAACCTAAACTGTGATAAAACATTCTCTTGAAGACGGGGAGAATCAAATGTTCCCTTGGAATATGTAAGGCCTGAATCATGAAGACAAGATGCTGCCAACCACATGTTTGTTTAGAAGGAACTAAACCACAAACTGAGAAACTCAGCAGGTGCTGAAAGCCACTGCCTTACCAGGAATGACCAGCTGGCTCCTTCTTATTTCTGCATGAGACTCCCAATCTCCCAGTAAGAAAAATATGCAAGATATTAAAAGATACAACTTAATTCATCGGGAGTCAGAAAAGAGAATTTACTTACCACTACATTCCTACATGCACCTCTGCATTGTATTTGCTTTATCATTTGAGACCCGAGAAAAAGAACTTTGACACTACCCATGAAGGGCCTGGGCATGCCCTTCACCTCTCTGTTGCCTGGCACAGGAAAGGGGCAGCACTTTCCTCTCAGTCACAGATTCCTAGTTTGGAGATGACCCAGGATGGAGTGTGGCAGAGAAGGAAAATGCAGAATGACTATAGACTTCAAAGAGCTGAGGTTACTGGTGAAGAACCTTTGACTCGTCTCAGATGTCTTCATGCAAGCAGCAGGCACAGGTGGGATACCAGGGTGCCTCTATTCCTCAGCAAGACAAAGGTCCATACGGCCTTTCAGCAGGTGTCAGCAGTGCAGATGTTCCAGGAACATCAGTAGAAGAGGGTGAGTTCTGGTTCCCCTGGTAGAGGATTCCTCCCCCTGAGCCATGCTAGGGAAGGTCTCTACACAGCTACCACTGAGCTGGACAGCCACAAAGTCCTACAAGCAACTGAGGTGCAATGTTGATGGCAGAAATAGATGCAAAGCCCCCCCAGTCTGCTCACACTTCCTCTCATGGTCTGAAGGGCTGAACTGGTAGAACATGAGCATTCATGCTCCTTGAGCATTGATTGACAATAGCATAAAGGATTGCCCAAAAAGCACTCATCTGGCAAAAAAAAGAATCTTGCACAGGTGGTTTTATCCATCTATTTTCCCTTCTTTTCCTTATTTATCACAGTTCCAATGTGGCAAATGAACTTAGTGGGAGCTTTATCACGCAGAGAATCTAATGCCTCTTCGTACAGCTGGTGTTGAAAGGAACTTAAGAACTTGCTAGTTCTGTTCAGATGGAGGCAATGGCTTTGCCATTCAGTAACCTGTAGCTGAGATCTTAATGCTCTGTGACAGCAAATTTAAATATTTTAACCTTTTTATGACATGCGAAAGTGATCCTTTAAATTTTGTAGCATCTTTCTGAACTTTCCACTCAGCAGTTAGATAAAGACTTTCAATCCACTTTAAAAAAATCTGCAAAATATTTCTGGAGTAATTTTTTTTTTATAAAAAATCTTTGGTGCCTACAGAACCCAAAATGGTGTGGTACAAAGTACTACCCACACTTGTTAGATATTCATGTAAATGTATAATACTCGTGGTGTTGCTTTTTCTATATAAATTAGAATTACACAGAATGTAATCATTGCATGACCCACTTAGCTTATATACCTTTACAAAAGGCATGCTGAGCAAAACTTTTAATTTGAAGGAATATGAAAATCCAGTGTATTTACCACCACTCACTTGTGTAGTGTGGCCACAGCCTCTCTTGTCTTGATCTGATCCAAGCCAAAAGTAAGGGCAAACCGGCGGGCCAGTTCCTTAATTCCACTAACATGGGCAGACGTCCTGTCCAGATTGGGACCTTGCTCCTGTACGAGCTCATTAAACAGCTAAAGAAAGAATTCAGTGGTTAAAAGCTGCGAACTAGAAAACACTTTTCTTAAGACAGACTTTTCCTCTCAACCTGTTAAGGCTGAGGCTATCACAACAACTTTATTCACACTGGTATAACAGAGGTCACTTATGTTCCTATTATGAGCCAAACCTTCTTTGTCAACTGCTGTTTGCCAGCTGCCCCCACCCCATACTCATGCAGACGGTAAGTCCTAAACACAGCATTTTGCACTTACCTTCACTGAGCTGCAATCTTAGCATTTCCTCAATTCATCAGGATGATTCTAGATTCACACTGTGTTTTCTAAAAGATCTGCATCACCTATCAAATCTGTTATCATCTATGAGCTTGAGAAGCAAAATGTCTATTCCTGTGACCCAAGACAATTAAAATACTGAACAGTAATCCTGTAGCCTTCGCCTACAGCAATGGCCTTCAGGTAACCACACAGTAATTTTCCATTCAGGTCTGTATCTTCCTATGGTACCGCTATTTAGATCACATTTTCCTGACCTTCTTAATGAATTAATAAAAACAGCTGAATTTGACATGATTTCTCCCTAACCAATTCCTACTGGCTGCTGCCTCTCACTTAGGCACTTGCAAGTAGCTCATGTAAATATTCCAAGGTATCAGGTTTGAGGTTTTCAATGTCTTGGCTTTGAGACTGCAAGAGCAAATTCCTTTAGACTCTGAGTTTTGCGAGACCCAGCCAATGTGAAAATATCTAATTTATGCAAGTAATTTCTCTGTGTAATGGATATAGCCCCTATTTCAAGGGACCAAATGGTATTTAGCGAAGCATACATGTTGTGCGACCAGCAGAAGGGGACTGATTTCTTCATCAGGCCAATAATTAATGGTTGCTTGAAAGCAAATTGTTCAGAAAAAACACATGTTCAGTAAGGTTGGAAGACTTAAGCAACTTGCTTAGGGTTTGAAAAAAAAAATCAGTGTTTAGACAAAATATGATACAAAAGATGCATCGAGTAAATTATATATAGAAAAAAAAAACCAAATTCTTCTTGTTTACTAGGCACCAGTAAATAAACACTATGAACAAACTTGGATCAAACTGACTTGAAGGCATTTTTCTCCCTTTCTTCTGTTTTTATGTGACCAAAACTGTGCCTGGGTTGGCTTAGGGAGACAAAGATTGTAGAGAGAAGTGAACACGGACAGCCCAAGTCGAGGCACAAGATAACCTCTTCCTAGAGCTGCACTACATCTTCATTGTAACGGGCACCAGAAAGGAGACATGCACTGAATATTGTGGGAGATTGATGAGAGATTTGTAACAAAAATTGATATTCTTACCTGTTGCAAACTGAGAATGAGTGTCTTTGCACACTGGATTTTATCAATTTGCCTCGTTTTGCTCAAGGTTTCCTTAATGATATCTCCATAGTCATTATAATACTAGGAAAAAAGTGGGAAAAACCCTCTTTAAATCAAATCTCTTGTACAGTTTCTCACAGCTTTCTTGATAGAAAGATTATTTGTAATTCTTGTTTAAAAAAGGCAGCAGTTTTCTAAAAAATGGATTCTGATATCGCATTTTCTCTGCCAGTGGGAGGCTGTGCTTCAGCATCATATTTAATCCACTCAGTAGCCTGCATCCACCAGTAAGAGAAGAAGAACTTCTTTATTTATTTATTATCTTTGAAACAGGTATGTTGAAAAACAAACAAGTAGCATTTCCTCTGCTCCCCCAAACACATTTGATGAAAGTGACTGCTGGTTGCACATTCCAAGGAACAGTGTATCGTGTTCCTTAGACACCAACTTTTGGTGTGGTCTTTAATAGGCCACTCTGCTATACATCAGAAGGGACATGCAGAGCTTAAGGCATCTCAGTGACAGGCATAATTTAAAAAAAAGAAAAAAATATTACAGAAATCAAATCAGATAAGGGTGGAAAAAGCTCTCAGAATGGTTCAGCCTTGAACAACTGAACTGCATTTGGAAGAGAAGGAGCATGTGACCTGACACTACAATTTCTGGGGTCAGCTGGGAAGAGGAGAGCACCCAGAGCGGTACCTTCATGTAGTGTTTGAAGATATCTGCTGCTGCATGCATATCCACAATGTCGTAAATTATCAGCTTGCTAAAGGCAGCCAACAGGTTCCTTCTCTTATGCAGAGCTTCTATTTTGTTAGCTTCATCTTCTTCATCTCCCTCTGAAAGCAGCAGCAACAATAAGAAGCTTATAAATAACTGCTGTGTTCCAAAGCAACATTACTTAGAATAAAAGAGCAACTGTTAGAAAAACACACTTCTTCAGAATGAAGCAAAGATGATTGCAAGAGAAGCTAAACTGAGAGGTGATAATTCTTGCATTCTGCCTGTGCTAAAGAATTCAGGAACTTTTGGATGTGATGAACCCTTGACCAAAGATGCAGTAGACCTAATTCTTACTGAACATGATCCACATGGATATTAAATCACTTATTTTCTTTAACCTGAGAAAGGTCACAGTGAAGACTTGTTGAGTGCTTTTTGTTTAACCAGTGTAATCAAAGAATATTCGGATGTGCTTCTTTAACAAGTATCTATGGATATTTCATAGAAGATGACTTAGAAGCAGCAATACCTCTACCACATGCCTTGGATTTTCAGGCATGAAAACCTTGACTCTAAAACAGCAACAAACAGTAGGAGATATAATCATAGAATCATAGAATCATAGAATGCCTAAGGTTGGAAGGGACCTCTAGAGGTCATCTAGTCCAACCCCCCTGCACACGCAGGGCCACCTAGAGCACGTGGCACAGGGCTGCATCCAAGCGGGTCTTGAAGATCTCCAGAGAGGGAGACTCCACAACCTCTCTGGGCAGCCTGTTCCAGTGCTCTGTCACCCTCACCGTCAAGAAGTTCTTCCTTAAGTTCCCGTGGAACTTTTTATGCTTCAATTTGTGGCCATTTCCTCTGGTTCTGTCAGTGACCACCAGTGAAAAGAGGCCAGCCCCATCTTCCTCATTGCCTCCCTTGAGGCACTTATAGACACAGATCAGGTCCCCTCTCAGCCTTCTCTTCTCCAGGCTGAACAAGCCCAGCTCCCTCAGCCTCTCCTCATAGGGCAGATGTTCCAGGCCCCTGATCATCCTCGTGGCCCTGCGCTGGACTCTCTCCAGCAGCTCCACATCCCTCTTGTACTGTGGGGCCCAGAACTGGACACAGTACTCCAGATGTGGCCTTACCAGGGCTGAGTAGAGGGGTAAGATCACCTCCCTCGACCTGCTGGAGATGCTCCTCTTAATGCACCCCAGGATGCCATTGGCCTTCTTGGCCACGAGGGCACACTGCTGCCTCATGGTCAACCTGTCGTCCACCACGACGCCCAGGTCCTTCTCAGCAGAGCTGCTCTCCAGCAGGTCGGTCCCCAGCCTGTACTGGTGTCTGGGGTTATTTCTCCCCAGGTGCAGGACCGTGCACTTGGCCTTGTTGAATTTCATGAGGTTTTTGACCGCCCAGTTGTCCAGTCTGTCCAGGTCCCTCTGGATGGCAGCGCAGCCCTCTGGAGTATCCACTACTCCTCCCAGCTTTGTATCATCTGCAAACTTGCTGAGGGAGCACTCTGTGCCTTCATCCAGATCGTTGATAAATAAATTGAACAGGACTGGACCGAGGACTGACCCCTGGGGCACTCCGCTCAACACAGGCCTCCAACTAGACTCTGCACCGCTGATCACCACCCTCTGAGTTCTGCCATCTAGCCAGTTGCCAATCCACCTCACCGACCACTCATCCAGCCCACACCTCCGGAGCTTGTCCAGGAGGATGTTGTGAGAAGACAACTTTCAGTTGTCTGAAATTTCAGAATTTCAGTTATAAGAAATGTTAACATTGATTGCTAATGTCATACTGCATGCATGTCATATTGAATATTCAATACCCATATTTTCTTCCCAAAATATAAAGAAAGAATAATTTTGAAAGCATTTTTGTGAGCTGATCTGAAACTTCAATTTGCTTCTTTCTTCTTATGTGGAAAACATGGAAGCTAAACATACCCATGCTCTGGTTCTCATCATCCTGGTCAATGAAGACATGGTCCATCACAAAACTGAGAAGTTCTGACTGGAGGCCTGAATCTGGATTGAACACTAAAGGCTGAAGACCTTCCCGACCTCCAGTCATCAGCTGATGACTAAAAATCATCAAAAGATCACAAAGCAGCATGAAAGCCTGAAAGGCAAAAGACAACTGCAGTCAGAAGTGTAAGTCAGATAAATAAACACTAAAATATGTTCTATTTTCCAGAAATTCCCCCAACATTCCCCTCTAGCTGTTCACAGTTGTAGTAGTCTGCACTCTGTGAAAAGCATCTCTAAAAGTTTCCATTAATTGTGAAATGTTTTCTTGGATTCCTGTGTAGGCAACTGTGTTTATCTTCAGTGTCCAGGATGACCCATACTAAGCTTCCTTTTTTTTATTTTATTTTATTTTTTTTTACTATGGAAAGAATTCTACATAGGTCCAAAGCAGCTGTCAAAAAATCTCTCTAGAAAAAGCTAGAAAAGTTACACAGGCAAAACAAATTGAAACACATGATGAGGGAAAAGTCAGGCTGCGTCACTGTTATATTCAGGAAACACAGAGAAGCAGTTAAAACCAAGGAAAACAGTATGAAAACTCAAATGATTCTCTGCAACAGTAATTGAGTTACTCTACACAGCCTTCAAATCTAAATACAAGCTGACACAGGAAAACTTTCAAAAGATTCATGCACATCCCTGTTATACACCTGCGACTGGGAGAAGAGCAAGGAAGGTAGCTATTAATAACTATATTTCCTTCGAGGGGTCTGTAGACTCTCCTGAGTGAGAATAACACTGTTTTCCCCAGTGGCTTCTGGCAGAGGCTCACAGCCAGCTGGGTGTTTGCATTACATTTAACACCGAAGCAGCTTTCAGAAAGGGCTTCTCAATCCCCCTGGTTTCTGTGTGTCAGCTCAGGTTCTGAGCGGAGCAGAGAAGGCTCCAGGCAGGAATGTGTCCAGGGGCTCCTGGAGGATCACTGATCGGAAGAGCTGCTCTGTCCCTGCGAGCCTGTAGGAGCCTCGCTGAGGGCAGTGTCAATCACAGTTCCCAGGTAGGTGGTAGCCCAAAGTGGTTGTCAACTGAGGAGAGATTGTGAAATAGCTCTGCCACATTTCTAAAATCCATGGCATCAATCCACTGTTATATTCCTACTCTATAAGCAGCTGAATTCCTTTTTTAACTCACATTGATTTACATTTGAGATTGTGCTTAGATTAAGTGCTTTGGTGAACAGCAAGGCAATTAAATGCGTGTTTAAATATATTCTTGAACTGAGACCTAGTGAAAAGTAGCGAGCGAGACCAATCTGCTTTACAAATGTCCAAAAGGAATCTTTGTGCTGAATGTCATAGCAGGTCACTTATCTTTTGGAGTGTTATTAAATTAGAATGAGCTACGACTTAGATGAGAAGAAAATGCAAATCACTTTAAACCATGACCTACTTAGACTGCGGAGACAGATGCCAGTATTTGGGATTTCTCTCTCTAGAAACCAAAAAGATGGGATTCATCTCAGTGAGAGTAGATGATCACATCTGCATAGGCAACCGAAACGCCTTTTATACTTGCTGGAATTTAAGATATGGTAATAAAAGTCCTAATGTGGATCTCTAAAAAAGTGCAAACTATGCACTGAAAATGCCTATTTCTATCCAGCACAGAGACAGCAACGGGCTCAGAGACATGTCCATATTGAAGACAATGTTTAGTCCCAGGGGATTTATCTCAAATAGTCTAAGAGACAGTCAAAAGTCTTAATTTAAAAAATGCATCAGTTACGGAGATCTCTGAGATTTTATATTTGCCAAGTTTTTCAGAGCTATCTTTCAAAATAATAAAACTATCTTTTAAAAGGCATTACCTTTAAAAAATGCTGGCAAATAACTGTGTGCCAGTTAGTTTGTTAACAGTCTTGGCAAAGAAGACTTTGTAAAAAGTCTTTGCTGATAGAGAAACACAATTTGTAAACAGCAAAGTTGTTAACAGATGTGATATAAAATATATTTGTAAAATCTCAGCCAACCTGCTATTGCTTCTTGCAGAGACTACAAGTTATTTCAACATGCCTTTGGATTTCATTTCTTTCAACACAATTTCTAAATACACCCAACAGAAGCTTTCTGCTCCATGCACTGTCAGCTTCTCTCAAAAAACAAAACAGGGTATTGGGTAACTACACTGAACCACAGGAAAGCTGATCCCTACTGATGTGTTCATATTTCACAAATATACTTTTGGATATATATAGAGAGATGTGCACATTACTTGTCAATAGGGAAGCACAGCAACCTAACCTATGTATTTAACTGAATTATTAAGATAACAAAATATGAAATATCATTAAGGCTGATCTAGCTTCTGGCATTTAGTCCTGCCAGGAAAGCTGTCACTAGGCTCCCTATTAGTTACTATTTTCAGAGAGAGATTCAGCCCATCTAAGGTCTGAATCATCCTCTAAATGTGCCTATTTCTATCTATCCATGCTAAAATAGTCTAAAGCAACAGGCTTGTATTTAAGATGATTCAATTAGATGTGCAGGTTCAGCAGATTATGGCAGCTAAATATAGGCCTAAACACCCCAGTAATCTTTACTATTATATCAAAAATGAATTTGATGTTAACTGTGTTTTGAATATGCTTTTAATACAGCTATTTTACAGAGTATTCATTCAAGTTTTATTTAGACAGAAGGCACACAAAATTTTTTACTGAGTTTTACTACAATTTCATATTCGCTCTTTGTAAAACCTAGTGAGTGACACCTCCTTTACCTGCTCTTTGACTGGAGTGTTGACATTTGATAGACACTGCTGGCAGACGGCCAGGAAGGATTTCACAGTTTTCCTCAATACCAACAAGTCCTCCTGGAATAAATACAGAAAAGGGATAATATTTAAGTATTAATAAGAGGCTGCTAGGAGAAAACAAAATAAAAAGATGGTCATTTCACACGCTCAGTCCTATAAACTAGCCAAAGAAAAACAAAAAGGCAACGAAAATCTTCCTTAAATGAGTCACTGTTTTTCAGAGGAATGGTCCAAGATTTCCCTGTAATAAATAATAATAATGAAAACAAAACCTTCATGAACTAAAATATTCTAACCATAGGTACCAGAAGTGACAGGTTCAGGAGGAACCTTTGCCTTGACAAATTAATGCTGTCCCAGGCTGAATACTTATGTTTTAAAGGCAGCAAATTAAATATGTAAATTTGAAAACAAATCAAAATAAGACATAAGATACTGGAGCATAATAGGAAGAATAAAATAAATAGCCACACAGAAGCAGTAAATGAATTACAGAAGAAAAGAAGCCTTGCTGTGCAGCGAGCTGCGACTGCCTCTACCTCATAGCCAAGAGCTTGCTGAAAATGTGTGTGGCTTCTTGGCTGTATTTAATTATTTTCCTTACATTAGGACCAAACCAACATGGAGAAGAAAATGAGAAGCAGGACTCTTGAGTTAGCCTCAGATTTTGTGAAAGGACTGGCTTTTTTTAGCAGCAATTTATGTCTCCGGTCCCGCTCCAGTGACACAAAGAAGAGGTTCTGCCCTATCTGCTCCTTCTCAAGCGCCAAAGCGTCGGCAACAGCCACGTGTCCCCCAGCCTACAGCCCCACCAGCACCCCGGCCAGTGCCTCACAGGGCAGGCAGCATTTCCTTCCTCTCCCCATTTCCACAGGTTTTGTGCCAAGAAGGGATCATTACAGCCATTAAACCACATTTGGAGCCTGGTTGCTCACTACTATGGCCAACCTTCCCTCCATGGTACCTGCACCAATTTTTAAGATGAAAGAGTATCCTACAGATTGACGTCCAGCCTAAATCTGAAGCATCTCCACAGTGCCTCTGCAGCGTCTTCCTCACTAAACTACTTTGGTTTTAATTATGCTGGCTGTTCAACACAAATGTCTCATTTCTAGTTTTAGCTTTTTACTGCTTCGCATCACAAGATCTTGTTATACTTTGTTTACAGAAAAGCCTTTTTGTGGTCCTTATGTTCTGCTGTACTGCTTCACAACAGAAGGCATCTCTGCAAATGTGCAGAACCCCAAGCAGCCCAACATCTACAAACCTCTAATAATTTCTCAATAGATTAAGTGGGGTTTTCTGACCTGGACAGTACTTCAGCCACAATCTTGAGCTCTATCACCTTCATGCTCCTATCCAATTTGCTGTGTTAACATAGTCCAAGACCACTGTAGCCCTAAAAATCAACATCAATTACTTTTAAAAACATATTCTAGATAATTTCACGTCACCCTCCCTGATCATGGGCAAGAACCATGATCAATTTGATGAGAAGGGATCCCTCCTACAGTGCACAAGGAGCAGTTCCTTAGCACAGTGATTTCCCACCTGCATTTGTTCTCTAATAAATTGTCCAGCTTTGAGCTACTGCATATAGGTTTCATTAAATTCACATATTCAAATGTTCAACTGAAATACATTGTGATATTAATTTCTTACACAATTTGGTATTTCAAAGTAGTATCCTTTTCAGTCAATAAAGTTACCTTCTCAAGAGTGAGTTTTTTTCCTTCACCTCTTATGTGTGGGTCATGTTTTGGCTGTCCTTCAGCCTTGTACTGTGTTTCCTATGAGCCTTTTAGCCAAGATTTTAGCTAGAACTGAGACCAGGCTTATCCACTGTTACAAAATCATTTTAATCGTTTAAGCATTGGTACAATGACTTTAACAACCTATTTTTAGCACAATTATTTCTATATAGATGTTAATGAATTCTAAAGAAAAACTAAAACTTATGAAAAAATCCTATAGAAAGGTTAAAAACTGACTATGCTTTCCATCCTTCTTTCTGTCAAAGAATGAATAACACCTAGGTATATGTTATTCATTATGTTCTTCTCACTTGATAACATTACAGACTTTAAATTTTGAAGAGTTATAGACATCAAAAGAAAGTGCTGCTAAACATTACAACAGAGCCATCTGGAACTCTTCTGCATTTGGAGAAATCCCCAGAATATGGTAGAGTGGTAAAATCTTTTTTTTTTTTAAGAGAGAATTGAAAGAAAAAAAATAGTTTGAAGTCTTTACCATTCTCAGGAGCACAGCCAAGGCCTTTGACTGGTGCCTACATCATATACTGGCTTTGGATGAAAAACTGATATAAAGGAAAATCACTCTCTCCTGGGTTGTGAGGTAAAATTGGTGTCACACCATGACCTGGATCCCTAAGCTGAGCCACAGTAAATATAACCTGTACTTAGGCAGTTTAATATCATAATATGTTGGCGGTGCAAGCCAGGAAGAAATTCAGAGCAGGAGCTTGTCCTGCCTCTGGCACCAGCTGCATCCTGCTACCACCCTGCTGCAGCACAAAGCCCCTCAGAAACGCTCTGCTGCTGCCTCTGAGCCCAACGCTATTATTTTGCCATTGCCCTTCCTGTAAACTACTCACAGTATGAACTTTCTTCTCCTTATTACTCCAATTTTTGGATAAACTTCACAACATTCAAGAGCCATTAGCTTTCAGCTCACTGAGTTTGTCTCCAAGAAAAGCCCAACAACTGCAATAAAGAATTCTTTCTCTTTCAGCATCACTGGAGCCCCGTGTTAACCTGGCAAACATTCAGCCCACATACTTCGACTCCAAAATGCAACGCTCTTGACCAGGCCTGACACAGATACTGCGTCTGTCAGCTGCTGCTATAATTTCTGGTGAGTACATTTCTTTTACTATACTTAGGCACAAAAAATCATGAAACCTTTTTTCCAACAGTGCTGGTGGCTACCACTCAGCACCGTTTACGCTGTACTGCAGTGTCCTACTGTACTTAGTTCCAAAAAAATGGAGAAAAGCAGCAAAGGGAGATAAGAATCTTACTGACTGCTCTGCGTATGCACACGGAGCATGGCATGCCTGGGCACTGCTGCTTGCAGGACTTGCAAGCAGGAGGCCACAGTTACCCTTCCAAAGCAGGTAAACTCCCTGGCAAATCCCTGGCAGGCAGAGCAAGGAGGAAAAATTTACCCAAAATACTACCAAAGCAGCTGGAGGCAGTGTCTGCACTTGGTTGCCTGACCACGAATCGCATCCGCACTAAGTGCTTGGTGCCCCACACCCAAACCCCTTGGCACACGGGTCATCAGCAACCCTGCTTCCTTCCTTGGGAAGCACTAGGCTGAGATTTGGTGTGCTGGTTTCATGGACATGAGGGTGGAAGTCCAGAACTGACTTTCAGTTATTTAGTTCCTTCTATAAAGGTGAAATTTTCTCCCCAAGGAGATCAAAACCACTAGCCGGGAAGACTCCCGATTCAGTGACTGCGATGAGATTCTGAGTTCATTTAAAATACATGAGATGTAGTCATTTTTCTCAGCTGTAAGGAGCCCAGGTGTGACACTATACACTAGCAGCATGCTAAAGAGGAACTGGGGCAGACAATTAGGAACTCAGGCGCACAGGTCATATTCTCTTCCATTCTTCCCAGTGCTGGTAGCAATACAGAAAGGAATAGGAGGACATGCTCCATAAACACATAGCTCCGTGGCTGGTGTCATCGCCACAGCTTTGTTTTTTTGGTAACAGGAAGCCTCACATAGCAGCAGGCATGATGGAATCTACTGGGATCCATCTTTCTCAAAAGGGGAAGGGAGCCCTGGGCCACGAGCTAGCAGGGCTCATCGAGAGGGCTTTAAACTAGACTTGAGCGGGGAGGGGGACATCATTGGGGAAGCAGGTTATGGGGTAAGCGATGGCCTGTCATGCCACCCGCAGCTGCCTAACTCCATAGGCTGTGTAGGGTGCCCTGAGTCTGAAGAGGTGAGATGGGGAAACAAGAGACCTTCTGAAGGCCACATGGTCAAGCTCCAGCTACCCCAGCTACAGAGAGAGGCACGCTGGGTGCCCAAATCAAATGCCTCCATGTCAACACACGCAGCATGTGGAATAAACAGAGGGACTGGAGATGCCTGCGTGATTGCAGGGCCATGATCTGATCGCAGTTACTGAGACATGGTGGGACAGCTCTCATGGCTGGAACCTGGCCATGGATGGCTTCAGGCTTTTCAGGAAGAGCAGGCCAGGAAGGTGAGGTGCTGGAGTCGCTCTTTACGGGAGAGAACAACTGGAATGTATGGAGCTCAGCATAGGGAAGGACGAAGTGCAGGTCAAGAGTCTGTGGGTGAGGATCAAAGGGCAGCCAACGGGGCCGACACTGTCGTGGGAGTTTACTACAGGCCTCCTGGCCAGGGAGAGGAAGTGGATGAGGCCTTCTACAGGCAGCTGCAAGAAGCCTCACGACCCAGGCCTTGATCCTTATGGAGGACTTCAACCACGCTGGTGTCTGCTGGGATGACCACACAGCTGGGAACAGGTAGTCCAGGAGGTTCCTGCAGAGCACTGCAGATAGATAACTTCTTGATGCAGGTGGTTGAGGAGCCAATGAGGGGAGGGCACTGCTAGACCTGATACTAACAAACAGAGATGGTCTAGTGGGAAATGTGATGGTTNGCTGGGATGACCACACAGCTGGGAACAGGTAGTCCAGGAGGTTCCTGCAGAGCACTGCAGATAGATAACTTCTTGATGCAGGTGGTTGAGGAGCCAATGAGGGGAGGGCACTGCTAGACCTGATACTAACAAACAGAGATGGTCTAGTGGGAAATGTGATGGTTGGGGGCAGCCTTGGCTGCAGTGCCCACGAGATGTTGGAATTCATGATCCTGCAAGGAGGAAGCTGGACTAGAAGTAGGATTGCAATCCTGGACTGATCCCACTTCCTCCAAGCTCAGGATTGGTGCATTCCTATAAGAAAGAAGTCGAGCAAGGTGGGCAGGAGACCTGCGTGGATGGGCAAGGAGCTGTTGGGTAAACTTAGTGAGAAAAAGAGCACGTACATAATGTGGAAGAAGGGCCAGGCTACATGGGAAGAATATAGGAACATTATCAGAGAATGCAGGGGCGCAACAAGGAAGACCAAGGCCCACTTGGAATTAGAGTTAGGGAGAGATGTCAGGGGCAACAGGAAGGGCTTCTACAAATACATCAGCAGCAAGAGGAAGACTAGGGAAAGTGTTAGTCAGTTGCTGAATGGACAGAGTGCCCTGATGGAGGAGGATGCAGAAAAGGCAGTTACTAAATGNGACACCGTCTCCCAGAACATCCTCATAGGGAAGCTCCACAAGTGCTGGATGAGTGGACAGTGAGGTGGATGCAGGACTGGCTGGATGGCAGAGCCCAGAGGGTGGGGATCAATGGGGCCCAACTGGGTTGGAGGCCGTGGCCAGGGGTGTCCCCAGGGGTCAGTCCTGGGCCCGGTGCTCTTCAGCTTGTTCATCAATGACTCGGACGAGGGCACAGAGGGCCCTCAGCAGGTCTGTGGACGATACCAACCTGGGAGGAGCGGCCGACACTCCCAAGGGCTGCACTGCCATCCAGGGGGACCTGGACAGGATGGAGAGTTGGGCCGGGAGGAACCTCCTGAGGTTCAACAAGGACAAGTGCAGGGTCTTGCCTCTGGGCAGGAATAACCCCAGGCACCAGCACAGACTAGGGGTTGACCTGCTGGAAAGCAGCTCCACGGAGAGGGATTTGGGAGTCCTGGTTGACACCAAGTTGCCCATGAGGCAGCAATGGGCCCTCGTGACCAAGGGGCTCCTGGCTGCAGCAGGAGGAGCGTTGGCAGCAGGGCCAGGGAGGGGATCCTGCCCCTCTGCCCAGCTCTGGGGAGGCCCCTGCAGTGTTGGGGGCAGCTCTGGGCTCCCCAGGACAGGAGGGACGTGGAGCTGCTGGAGAGGGGCCAGCGCAGAGCCACGGAGATGATGAAGGGACTGGAGCATCGACCGTGTGAGGAGAGACTGAGCGAGTGGGGCCTGTTCAGTCTGGAGAAGAGAAGGCTGAGAGGAGATTTGATCAACATGTTCAAGCACCTGAGGGGTGATTTCAGGGAGGACAGGGCCAGGCTCTTCTCTGTGGTGGCCAGTGACAGGACAAGGGAAAATGGGTGTAAGTTGAAACACAGGACGTTTAGTTTCCATGTGGGGAAGAACTTCTTTGCTGTGAGGGTGCCCAAGCCCTGGCACAGGCTGCCCAGAGGCTGTGGAGGCTCCTTCTCTGGAGATCTTCAAACCCGCCTGGATGCCCCTGTGCCCCTGCTCTGGGTGTCCCTGCTGGAGCAGGGGATGGACTAGATCTCTAAACATCCCTTCTAACCTCAACCATTCTGGGACTCTGATTCTGTAAAGAAACTGAGCAAGCACCTCTGAAAAGATGAGTAAGGACAATGTGAAGGATATAGAATAATAATAGTTCTTATTCTCCAGAAGCTATTTTAAAATGTCAAATATATCCATATTCCTAAAAATTATTTACAAAGCATTCTGCCATTTTTTATGTACATGAAATGCTTATTTTTATAGTACTTTGCTTTTCCTTTGAAATTGATAAGGANATCCCTTCTAACCTCAACCATTCTGGGACTCTGATTCTGTAAAGAAACTGAGCAAGCACCTCTGAAAAGATGAGTAAGGACAATGTGAAGGATATAGAATAATAATAGTTCTTATTCTCCAGAAGCTATTTTAAAATGTCAAATATATCCATATTCCTAAAAATTATTTACAAAGCATTCTGCCATTTTTTATGTACATGAAATGCTTATTTTTATAGTACTTTGCTTTTCCTTTGAAATTGATAAGGAAGTACACATACTATTCATTTTCACAGAGCTCTGATTTGCTGTAATACTTTTGAAAATGTTCTAAAAAGACCTAATTTTACCCTGCAATTGAGGAGGGGGGAAAAAAAGAGAAAAAAAAAAAAGCTGGGAAAACATCCAGGAAAAGCTAAATAAAATAAGTTACATGTAACGTTATCCTTACAGCATTATGTTTCCATGTGCTTACTTTTTATTAGTCACTGATGGCAACTTGATCTTTATATTTAGCAACATAAAAAAGATGAAGTAAAAGGTAAAAACAGTAATAAAACAGCTATCCATGGTGCAGGAATCAAGAGCACTGCCTGCAGCTATTAGGGAAGCATTGTCAGCATCACTCACCTGTTTGTGCAAACCGCTGGACTCATAACAAAGCACATTGTCTTCAGCAATAAAAACACCACAATCAACAGGGCTAAACCCCAATACAGACAGGCTTTCACTGTTGTCTGTATAGTTTGCTTAGGCAAATTTCTGACAAATAGATCGTAAAAGCCTTAAATAAATGAAAACACAATATTTTATATTGTCTCTGCATGGCGTCAAGTTATTAAGACTCAGGTCTAATGCATATTTAGGCAAGTTCTGTGTCTCCAGCAGAACTGCTTGAATTACTTACTTTGGAAGGGGAGCCTTCAGTGATTTTCACCAGCTGCCAGAGAATAGAGTAATGGGAACACTGCAGGGCCTGAACAACTATCTGTAACAGAGGGAACACTGTGAATCGCAGCACACTGGAAACATCAAGCAGATCACTAGAACACATGTAAAGGAAAAGAGGAGCAGCTCTTGGGCAATGGTTTTTGTTTTCAAGGATACAGTGTTATTCCTCAGTCTGGTGCAGGAAGGAAACAGTTTACAATTGGTGATAAAATACTTTGTGCATACACGGAAGCAAAACAAAGCAGAGAACAGTGTTAGGATGTAGTAAAAATGGTATCACAACATAAGAGAAGAAAAAGCCAACAACTGTGTGTCGTAGTGCAAAAGCATCCATTTAAATATCTTTACATCTTAATTTCCTAACAGAGTAATCAGGAATTCCATACCATTATCAAACGAATGTGTAGCCCAATTAGGTAGCCTTAAGTAGCAACTGCAGAAAGAGAAGAAAGTCCCACAGCTCTGAGCCATGGGACTGAGCCAAGCTCAGAAAGGAGCTTGGTCAAAATCACATAGAGCAGAAGAAGAAACAGGAAAAAAAAATCCACGATTTTTCACTCCTTGGATGACCACAGTACATTCATTTTCATGCAAAAAAACCCTCTGTACCACCTGAATCCCAGAGCATGTATGTTTGCAAGGCTCAGTGTACCTGTTCTGGCATAGCTCCGTGTTCAATTCCAGTTCTCAGTAATCTGTAGCAGTTACTGAACAGATCCCATTTCGTGAGATCGTGAGCACTAGAACAAGAAGCAATAAAGAGAGATCAGCTGTGCTGGGTTTATTAAAGATCTGAAAATACCTAAAGTAAGACAGTGTGAAATGCAGGCACATGAGACAAGCAGCAGCAACTGCCCCTCCAGTAATTCACAATTACGTTATATTCATTTCCTCTCTTCTGTCTTCACTTTTTTAGCAAACATACCCCACACTTAAATCCTGGATGGTGGTGGAAGTATGGAGATGGATTACTGATAAATTATAGGCTCTCAGGGAGCTGCCTCTGCCTAGCGGTATCGAGCGCGTAGACCCTGCTCCAGCAATTCACAGGGCTGCCAGCAAGGCAGAGCTGCACCTCCTTAATTACAGCATTGTAATTAAAGCAGGAAAATCTCCTTGGTGTGCAGAGGCAGACAGCAGCATAAATTATCCCACAGAGATTATGAAAGCAAAAATCACCTCACCTCTGACTTTTCATTTGAGACCCCTCCATGTCAGTCAGCCACTGTGGGACATTGTCCCCGGCCATGACGGTTGGGGGCACCTTAGCTCTTTGCTCTGGGTCTGGCCCTTGGAAGTGTCCTCAGGAGAAGGCTCAGAGCTGAGAAATACCAGCTCCATGTTGGTACTACAAATTTCACGGTGCTCTGCAATATAAACTCCCTTAAAGATGACTTGGATATAACACAATGCACCAAAGCACCTTGTCTGACATAGAGATTCTTAGAATGAAATTCATATTTAGCACAGAATTGTCCCTCTTGGTCCCTTCCACTTCAGAACACCTTCTGGTGTTCTTCAAGGTCCAGCATTTCATGAGGGAAGGATTCTTTGCATCCCTGTGGATAGCCCTGTTTACTGGGGCACAGACACTATGCGAGCTGAGGAAAAGGTATCAATTCTACAATGTTTCTGAAAGTGAGGATAGGAGCAGCCTAGAATACTTACAAAAGATCTCTCTCTTCCTCCACAAAATTGCTGTCTTCTAAAAGATGCCCATAGTGAGCCCAGCTGCACCTTGGGTTTAAAACAGCTCTTCTAGCTAGTGCTATTTCTCTACTCAGGTTTCATTTATCTTCAGTCCTTCTTAATGATATAACAAACTTCCAAATAACTTTGTCTGAAGGAATCTGATATGATATGATGTATTGGTCAACCAAAGGAAAAAGGTAATGGAAAGGATTTGTTAAGAGGAAGAGAAGACCTTTATCTATTCTGGAAGTGTCCGGACTGCCCACGCTTACAGGGATAAACCACAGTTCTCATCTCTGGAAAGCTGCTCTAGCCATGAGCAGGCTTACGACGTCAGCATGCAGAGAGGAAGGGCTACCCTATACTAACCACGCTCACTTCCAAATGTAAAATCATGCTGTATATACAGGCCTACATGTTTATTTCACATATTTTATTTTAGAAAACATCAACAAGATTTATTATTCCATTTTGAAGACTTGGAAAGGACTGTAATGAAGAATTTCATTTGTACTTAAAATACCGTTCTCCTTGTTTGATGAAAGACATTTTAATTCAGAAAGTTTGTTGAGAGCCCTTTGCTGCCAAACAGCATTTTTGTTCTTTCTATAATATCCATTTCCCACTCATTTGTTTTCATTGATCCAGCATGTAAGGTGACAGACCTCTTCTAATACTGTGAGTGATTTCAATACTATTTGATTTACTTGAATTTAATTAGGAGGAAAACTGGGCAGCAAATAAGAACTATAGAGTATTTGTCCTTATTTTCCAAGGATCCACTTTTTTAAGCTAATTCATTCCCAAATGAAGAACTACCATGAGATACCCCTCTCAGAAAAAGGACTTGCTTCTTTTTGAAACCTCAGTGCTTTTTTTATTGCACTGCCTCAAGACCAGACAAATTCAGCTGTTAACCCACCATTTCCACTTCTTCAGTGATACATATTTTTTGGCAACCAGTTGATGACAGACAACTACAGGATCAGGCAACAGCTACTGTTCTTTGAAAGAAAATGCCCAATGTAAGTTTGGATTAAAGACCTTAATCTCATTATCTAAAGGTCTGGTTAGACTCAGTCTCACATGATGCGATAGCTTCCCTTCAGCAAAGAAACCTCAGTGGACTTAACGTTCAGTAATGACAAGGATTTCAGCTCTCATACACAAGCGGATATTAATTAAAAATTCCCATTGCAATTTAATCATTAATCACAAATCAGCTGAGAAATGATAAACAGTTATTCTTCAGCTCGGCAAGATCTTTTCTCTCTCCTTTTTTTTTTTTTGAGGGGTAAGTTAGAGGTCTCTGGTGCTGATTTGTGTTTCCTCTACAAAGCCTTGGAGTCTAAAGTATCAAGCGAGTCTGAAGCATCTCGTTAGAGATTTGGTACCCTCAGGAAGAGCGAATACATGAGAGACTCTCAGGAAAGTCTAAGATTTGTGCTGCTCTCTTGGCAGTGCTGCTGGGGAAGGATGAGTGGCTTCAGAGTGTTACCAGGGAGACAGAAGAACTCATTTGCACATGTATGAGCCTGCCCCACTACAGAAATTAGTAACAATTTAATGAACTCCATGGGACTCTAGAAGAAAGGGAAGAAAGAGTAAAAATCTCTGAGCTATTTCATACAATGATGGAGGATTTAGGATTAAGGACCAAGCACAGCACGGAGGGAGGAACAAGTCACTAAAACAAAATATGCTTATTGGTGTAAGGGTTACAGAGGCAAGCACCTCTCACACCTTGTTGTAAGGAAGAAGTGATCTTTGACTCCCAGCAGCGTGTGAAGCTTTCTTGCCTGCTCACCAAGAGTAGTAACTTCCTACAGCTGATGGATGAAGCCTGTGTGTTACCTCTGAAATTCAGGTAGTTCAAATGAAATGGTCTGGGTTTTCTGCAAGCTACGGGGTGTCTGTAGGAGTCTCAGAGAGCGGCAAGACCTGCAAAGCTTTCGCCTGGTCCCTTTGCTTTGGTGCACCCCAAGGTTGGTGAAGGGGTTTCTGCACAATCCAGGCAGCTAAGACCTTGCCAACCACTCTGCTGGAAACCATATCCTGTCATTTTGGCAGGAAGACAAATGCTGTCTTCTAAACTCTCACCATAAACTATCAGTGATCATTTTTACTACTACTTATCTTTACTATTTTGGGGAGAAGTATTACAAAGCTATTTAGAAACTGATAGAAACAGCTTCCTAAATGCTCTTCCTAAGTTGAAGCTCACAGCAAAGATGTGGTTTGCATCCACTGGCTGTGGGAATACGAACCATCCCTTATGCGCAGACTGTCTGACGTGGAGGGGAGTATTGGTGCAACACTCCTAGGTATAAGAGCATTTAGCACGAGATGGTGTGCCATATGTATATTCATAATAAATCTGTAAAACTGCAGAATCCCAGAACAGCTGAGGTTGGCAGGGACCTCTAGAGATCATCTGGTCCAAACTCCCTGCTCCAGCAGGGACACCCAGTTTGAAGATCTCCAGAGAAGGAGGCTCTACAACCTCTCCGGCCAAAAAGCATTCATCAGTCTCCATTTTATAGTTAGGACAATAAATTTTCTTGTTTCCAACAGTAGACAAAAACTGGTATTTGCTGAAAGGATAAAATTAACAGGGCAAATGACATACTTGTGAAAAGAGGTTAGTCTCTTTAATGTGGAGAGCACGTTGTATATGTCATCATCATCAGCTTCTTCTCCCTGAAAATGAAAGGAAACCCATGAAAAGCAGAACCCACGAACGGAAAGTGCTCATAAGCAGACTCATTTCAAAGTTTATGTTGATACCAAAACTGATTTTCCATAATAACAATATTGAAACAACTGCTGCACAGTGCAAGGAAATAAGCAAGATCATCTAGTCATACTTAACAGTATCACTGTCCTTATATTCAAACCTACATCTTCCAGCAGTAGGAGGAGGGAGCTGTTTTTTTATATTTTATAGATCTGGGGGAATTAGAAACCCAAGTAAATATCCCACACAATTAAAACTTTTAATTTCAATTGTTTTTTGATTTTTCAAAATGTCATTATCCTAAAATTTTATGCAAACTCAACATCAAATTCTCCTGGTGAACCATTGGAAAGAAGACATTTCCAAAACTTCATTTTTTTCAGGAATCTTCTGAAGTGTAAAATACACCTAAAACAATTCTTCTCCATTTCATTTTGTTTTGATCAATCAATTCCTTTCTAGCTAAAAGCCCAGGTATTAAAAGAATTCCCTGTCTTCAGATGCAACTGTCAATCAGTATTTCTCTCATTAGTAACCTACCAGGAAGCCATAAAACAGTGTGACACTTGCTCAGATAGAGATGTGTGTGTTGCAGAATTGCAAATCTCTTCATATGGATTAGATTTACTAAAATTAATTATTTCACAAAATACCATCCAGTAAAGAAATGCCAAAATTTAAATTCCTTGCTATTTCACATTTTTGTCTCATTTTTGTCTCCCCAACCTTCTTGCCACATGTCTGACCCCTGCCCTCCCTCTTCCATATGTGTCTAAAGCTCTTAATTTTTCATTTCTCATATGACTCCCAGGCCCAGCTTTTCTCATACAGGTCTCCAAGTAAATACACAGGAAGATTTTAAGCCCCTGCTCATATTTCTCTACCCTTTCTCAAAGCTGGGTGAAGGAAGGGGCTACAGCAGAAGTATTTGCTACCGCTGGTCCCTGCTCCTTCAGAAGATCCATCTTTGCCGAGTCATCCCAGTGCATCCTTCAAGGCTTCTCCTGTTTCTTTTCTTTGATATTCAGTTATAAAATACAGGCTGCTAAACTTTCTATAAATGTGCATCAAAATTTAAGTGTTAATTTTTTCATCAGCTTTCACCCATTCATCCATTTCATTTCATAGGTGAATAGGCAAATACTGCACTAAATTTGCAGAAGTGGGATGGTGCTGTGGTCTTTGTTTTACAGCATCAATGCTTTGCAGGCTTCATGGCAAGTTTAGGGGATGTTCTGCAGAGAAATAGCACCAAATGATTCTGAAATAGCTGTTGCTGCTCTAAGTCTTCATATGGATAATTTCATGATGGAGTAAGGATGTTTTTCTTCAGCTTATACCATAGTATATTTTATGTAATCTAAATTCATTTTTAGAAAACAAACCTCCTGCAGCAGATCCTCTACTGAATGGTTGAACCGGTCCACAAATTCATCGATAAGTTGGCTGTGGGCTATGTCAACTCTGTTCTGGATGGTATATTCCTCACTACAGAGTATGCTGTAGGTTTTGCTGCAGGCTTCAAGGACATCCGATTCCACGTGCTTTTCCACGACAAACTTGATCTGTTTCAGTAACGCATCCAGATGCTGCAGAGCAGAAGAGAAGTTCAGCTTTCACAGCCCCTGAACACCGGAACTCAAAACAACTTTCAGGCAAAGAAAACACCAAATCAGGGTAAGATTCCACCTCTGCAGAATTCAGGCACAATGTTGTGTGACTGCACCGGTAACCAGGCTCTTGCAACAGCGAGAATTTGTGCCCCAAATACTGTACCTTTTCCATTCTGCCTGTGCTGTAGATCTCCAGGTCAAAATACTGAGGTATCTGCAGGAGATTTGCAACCTTCTCTGCATCAGCGGAATACTAGACATCATTGAAACAAAACAGAAAGCAAAGTAAAACTAAAAATCTATACTAGAGCAGGGAAAAGTTGAAAGACAACTGTAAATAGCAGTAAACAATTTATGCTATAGAAAAACGTACCTTTGATAGCAACATAGGAAGTGCAATAATGAAATGCTCAGTCAATTTATTTCTGTCATCTATCTGAGTCTTTCTTTCTTTTGCCGTTAAGACCTGCAAGCAATTAAAAATTATTATAGTGAATAAAGTTTCTGAATATTCATGAATCTTTCTAAAGTTTCTATTACAAACAAAATCCATGCAAGTGTATTTAAAAAGAAAAATCAAAACAGGAGCAAAAAGTCCTAAAACATCTGAAGAGTGGTTACATGGGAGGACCTAAGAAACCTGTAACGAAAAGTGTCATTTCACCCAACATGGTATCGTCTCTGCACATCAGTGTGCTTTCAGGACTGAAATTCGATTGTAAGCCAAGTGAGTGGAAGCTTTGCTCTTACTTTCAAGTGAATTGGCTCTGATTTTCACACCTTAGATGCAGTGTTAATGCAAAACATTAGCATGAAATGAAGTATAATTAAGAAAACCAAAACCAACCCACCCTGCAACAGGGATTTTCATTAGCAGATTCAGGACTGTTATCTCTAAACTGGAACATAATCCGCAGTGAGGACACACATTCAAGTGCACAGAACTCGTTTACAAATTTTAGTGACAGATATATTGAAGCTACAAATGCTGTCAAAGCAAAGACACCTAGAAATAGCATCACTAATAAGCAAGCTGGGTCCCTAGGATGATCCCGATGCTCTTCCGATCACCCTTTGGGAGGTGCATTTTATTGCACTGACAAGTTTTCTTTAGCTTTGAAGAAATACATCCATAGGCATCCTATGACTTAAGAAATTCTAAGCCTAAGTGATGTGAACTTTGGATTTCCTGAGATAGAAAAACTACCCAGCATGGTGCTGCATGCAGAAAATACAAATACAAAATATTTGTTGAACATTTGCTTTGTCTGCCAGAATGTTTGGAGGAAGAGACATGACACACAGTTAAGTTGTACTAATAAAGCAGAGCTGGTAACCCAGGAAAACAAACTCTCAGGTAAATTGGCTAAGTACTTCTGTAGATTCTCCTCCTCAATGTTTTAGTGAATTAGGAATTTCTTAGAATTCCTTAGAATATGTATTCATAAGGTAAAGTATAAAAATCATATTTAAACTGATGGCTTCTTGGAGCTTTTCCCAGGGTGCTGTTGCAGGACATAAGGCTAATACGCTTTTGGCACATAAAAATTAAGCAGTTAAGTAACTGCTCCAGTTTAGCAATAAAAAATGATAAGTCTATCTCTAGATTTCATTTTAAATGAGCCTGTGGCATTCTGTAATAATCCAGTTAGGATCATTCGGAATTGAATCTAATAAAAATACGAAATGCTCATATGGCTTTATTTAATTTTAGTCTAACCTACGAAACAGAAGGGGACTACCAAAAAGCAGGGAAATTGCTACCAAGCCAAGAATTTTGCAACCTGGATGCTGTATTTTTGGAGAACATAAATAAAAGCCACAAACGATCATCCCAACCTCATGGCTCCAAATGACTTGTAATGCAGTGCTTGAAAGGCAGTGCCTAGCCTTAGGAAAGAAACTGAAAATTGATGTAGGTCTCTCAACAGTGACTATCTAATAAATAACGGATTTAACACTGAGACTGCAAATTTGGGCAGCATGTCAAATGCTGAGATTTTTATGGTGCCCAATGGTGTGAGCTCTACTCTCTCAGTTCTAATCTAGATGAACAGTGCGGGCTGCAGATGCTGGTAGATGCTCCAAGTCTAAGCCAGGGTATTGATAAAAGAACATCGGAAAGTTGCAAAAAGGGTTTTCAGGCTGTAAATTCATACTAATCAACATAGCAATGCAAAAACCAAATTGAAACAAAACATTCAAATATGTCTAGAAATATAGCTTCTACTACTTTTCTTCAAAAAATTTTAATCAAACAGATAGCATCAATTATAAAAATCCTATATAGAAGTGTCACAAAGTGGCACTGCAGACAAATATTTTTTACAGCAGTGGTAACAGAGGCAGGTCTGAACCCGCTGTTGCACCGTGACTTACTCTTTTTCCAGTGCCCCTGCCCACGGGAGGATGCGCCTCCGCGGCCTGCCGGATCGTGCACACCATGAGCTCGATGAGAGCACTCTCCTGCCGGTCGGACATTGCTGCGCAAGGGAAACAACAAGGAACATCAGTTGGGGTGACACACAGACCCCATCTGTGAATGGGGCTTTAAAATGGTGGGAATAGAGAACAAAGCAGAAAGTATTTTGTCTAGTGTAGAAAAACAGCTTGCTGGGTCGCTCTTTGAGTTACTGCTCACGTCATCTTCAGCTGGATGTGGTAGAATTGAAACTAAATCAGTGAAAGGTAGTAGAGATGATCAGGTGTGTGGAGTGAGACAAATAAGGGAAACAACTAAGGAGGCTGGAAGTTCGCAGTCAGGAAAAACGTTGACTGGAGGGGGATACAACAAAGATCTACAAAATGACGTGTAGGGCACAGGTGCAGTCAGAGCACATCAGCTCTCCAAAGGCCCAGCTGCTGTGAAGGTCCCTGAAGCTGGAAAGTCCTCAAGGTTTATCAAGGATCTAGACAAAATTCATCCCTTCCAGTAGGAACCTTCTACCACCAATCTCATGCACACAGATCTATTAACCAAGTAGGATTCAAGACTCATTATAAATGATTTTCCTTCATTTACTCCTCTTGAGAATTTGTTTTTTGTTTTTAAGACTGCCTGGAGAAGGCTCATATTTTACTATCAACACCTGAAATGAGTTATTAAAAACTCTATGACCAAGATTAAGCACATACCTTCTTCTCCTTGGACTGGTTCCTCCAAGAGCAATTCTGTCATGCATTCCCAGTCTTTTAGAAGTTCCTGAGAGCTCTCCCACAAACTGTCCACCAAGTAAGCTGCATGTTCATGCAACTAGAAATCACAAAGCAACCATCAGTGAAACGTTCTCATACGAGCTCCAGTTCTTCAGCGCTCACAACCATTTGGGCACAGAGTCCACAGGCAACAGTCACCCAGAAAATGAAATTTGTAACTAACTTTGGAAAATCTTCTTTGAAGGGAATGATGGAACTGCATGACAGTTGTTTTAATGGAAAATGCAAGAAAAATAATTTGAGTTTATTTTCCTTGGAGTATTTTTTGGTGAAAAATCTCCCTCAGAGTCTTGAGCTTGAAGACCTAAACTTACTTTATTCTCACTTTCTTACTGTGTTGTGAAAAGAAACAATGGTGGGACATGAGAATAAGGAGGTGCCATAAGGTATTATCTCTGACAATATATCTATTTTTCATCCAGACAGATTTTAACAAAGGTGCATGATATGAATATGGAAATACTTGCTCCTTTTAATACAACATTCAGTTTTAACAGACAGCAAGAATAGTTTTCATATTAACAGTTTTGTTAGTTTAATAGTTTTCATATTAAACACCTCTGAAAGAGGAAAAGAGCAGCATATAGCTATGTGATTCAAACAAAAATCAACTGAAAATTGAGTCAGAATATTTACACTTTTTAGGAGTATAGTAATTAAAAAATAAAATACTATAAAGTTTTTGTTAGGTTTATGTGCATTTATATTTTGAAATAATCATGTAAAGATCCAAAATTACCACTAAGTATAGCTTTGTGATCTGTCTAAACAATAGATGGAGCTCCAAAAATATACTTCTAATTCTGGTCTCTCAAAATGGTAGCAGAAAACGTAATGTTTCCAGTGGGTAAAAAACTGATATTAACTTACCTTTCACTGCAAAAATATGTTCTTTATGTTAATTAATTGTCAGTTAGAAACTGATCTTTAGTCACCATCAAAGAACACAGAGCTCGCTCACTTGCCAGCCACAGCATTGACTCCTACACAGGAACACGTCCAAGAGTGCAAGGGAGATGGAACCTCCCGTTTCATTTTTAAACCTTCCCCCTGCTATCCACAGTGAATCCCATATGTCTCTCTCCTTGCAAGTTTTCCTCCCTTCCCCTGTCATTCTTAGCCTTAATTACTGTAGTGCTTCTACCAGAAACACTTCTTAAATGTGTTATCTATAAACAATCGCCTTCCTCAACTAACCCTTCTCATATCTAAGCTCCTCTATGATCCAGGTCTTTTATACATATTGCAGTGAAACAAATATCTATTTATATGTACATCCACGTGTGATTCCTTTCCCACCCTTTAACTTCTGTTAATTTGTCCCACAAACTCCTATTCCGAAGGTGGCTGCCAAGCACTTAATGCCACCGTGTGCATGTCTGCAGGCTCCATCCTCGGAAGGTTTCAAGACCCAACTGAAAAAAACCCCAAGGGACCAGGTCCAATCTCAAGGATGACTCTGTTCAAATATAGTCACTTCATAAAGAATAACTACAAAGGTACACTCTTTAGTTGGTTATCTTAAAAAACAATCAAAAAAAGTACCGGTGACACTTTAATATATATATATATATATAATATTAATAACAAATTATAATATATTGTTATTATACAATTATTTTTTAAAAAGCAAAGAAAAAGACAACCTCTTACAGGTATTGATAAGTTGCCACTTAATTTTCAGGTTTTAGTAAACATGTAAAGATTAAAAATGAATTATTTTTACCTCACTTTCAAGAAAGAAAAGAACCAACATTCTAATAAGGTTTCCATTTGGACTATTTCGCCCTCTCCTCTTTGCTAGAGCCTCTTCAGCTTGGGGATCATGTCTGCTGAACAGCCTGAAAATGAGCAAAAGGAGCTGTCACAGTTATTGAAACAAAGTTCATTTCTTAATAATATTATGATCATTCATTCCTGTTATAGTAGATTTCTTAATAAAATAGTGAAAATATCTCAAGCTCTTTCTTTTAAGGTAAGAAAGCTATGAGCTCTTCCTCTCAGAAGAGCTGAATTTTTGTTCAAAGTCTTGAAGTTCAAAGTATTGATGGAGGCATTTCACCCAAGGAAAAAGGAGTCTTTAAGACATTTATATTTAAGAAGTTTGGAAATTTTGTACATTTGCATCATTTATATAGTTTTGTATTTTTATTTTTCCAAGTTTTACAATGGTGGAAGCACTTTTTCCACTAATGGCATAAAAACTAAGGCTTGGGATGTGCGATACACATGCATGATATCCCATTTTCCCAAAGAAGCTCTGGGACCAGCAGGAACAAGAAGGCTAAAGCAAGCTACCAGTGAAACGCTGTTTGTTTATTTGTTTGTTTACAGGGGAATTATCCATTCTGCAACGAGTTCCCTGATACTTGGCTAATTCCATACTGCCCTCAGCATTCACTTCTGCTAGCTTGACGCGATCACAGATATTTCTGTTATGCAGAAACTTTGTACTTTATGTCACTTTTATAGACATCATTTATCCTACTTATCTATTGAAGTACAAATTAACAGACAGAAATAAGTTCCCCTGTATGTACTGAAATATCTTCAGTATCTGCCCCAGATCACAGTATCTACTCTCCTTTCGCCAACTGCAAAGAGAGTCTAGTGACCAGTTTAGAAACTGGCATTTAAATGTTCAGTATTAGATGAGGTCAATCTTATCCCAAGTGCCTCGGGCAGATGCTAACCTACTTAAACTAGGATATCAGTTCTTATGGGCTAGCAGGAGCCAAAAGAAAATGATTGCTGGGATGGGACAATTTTTTTTCAATACTGCTTACTTCAAGAGATATATTTACAGAATATAGCAGTATTTGTCTTTGGAAAAATTCATTTACCTTTTAGCAATTTCTTCAAGACTATCTTGTCACATGTTAAGTGACAGGGGTATTTCAGTGTATGATCTTTAACAAAGATCAAACCACTTCCTACAGCTTGTCTAATGGCATGGAGGAAACCCAAGGTAACTGAGTTTTGTAACTGAATTCCCAAGAACAGACATGGCTGTTCACAGAGATGGAAATCCACTACAAAAACCTTACAGTGAGTGTGGACTTCTAAATCACTAATGAACCAAGGAAAATGTTAACAGCACTAACAAAGGGATGTGATATTCTTAAGTGATTTATATAACCTATGTTCTGATATTAACACACTCCAAGTGTATTAAAAAATTCTAATCCCTCAACTTAATCCCACAACTCAAAAGGGGAAAAGAAAATTATTAAAGCCAGCCTGTTTCCTCCGGGACAGTGATTTCATGACATATGTAGCCAGTCTGTAACATATTTTTAAGGGAAGAAATGAATTTAGAAAATTTTTATTAATTATTAAAATCTAAAAGCCTCTTGAAGTTGATAATTTGGAAATAAACTGACTTAGAAGTTCTTAAAAGTGAAGACTGCATATCAGGAAGACGTGCCAGGGCTGTAGAGGTTTTTGTACTTCAACAAAGCTGAAGGATTTAAAGCAATTTTAATACAGAAAAGTATATGTAACCTTTTATATTTGTCCCTGAAAAATCAGTAAAATTATCTGACTCCTAGAGCAAGAAAAATGTGCATACAATGTCTTTATGTAACTAGGTCTTGAATTTAAGTGAGGAAGTCTGTGTTTCAAATTATGTACCTGAAATGTCACTAAATTGATATTTCGGTCTATTACCTCTTTGCCTTTGGATCTTATAACTACTAGAATGCTGTCACAAATCTGTTGTTACTCTCTGAGTAATGGGTAACTTACTTTTTGTGAAGGAATTCCCCTGCTGCTACCGCAACAGGCCGGTGTGCTGAATACACCAAGTGATAAACATTCTCACAGTCTTCATTCGAGAGAGCTTCTTCACTTCCACTGAAAGAGTCAGAAAGTAACACCTGAGCCAGAACAAACGTTTAATTGCAGTCCTCACACCACCCACAACTTGCTTTTGGCAGCTACAAGGTTGTTTCCTTCCAAAAACCCTCCTAGATGGAGGAACAGGGATTTCAAAGGCGCGTGGATACTCCAATCCCATCACTGCCTACTCGTTGCAGGACTGAATCATGTGCAGTCAGAATTACAAGGGTACTGAGATAAGAAACTGTCCAGCACTCTTACAAGCAGCCAATGTATTAACTTTATAAAAATGGCAATAGCTTTACAGCCTGATTTCCAATTAAATGAAAAGTACGAGATTCACTTCGTTACACAAGTGAAGAAACCAAGTCATTTAAATATTACTGGCCAAGGTAATTTTCAGAGAGAATACACAAGCTTTGAGAAATACTCACTGAAGTATTAGTGTGACTAATCGAATGGCTTCCACAGCGACATCATACTCCTTATCAAGTGTCATTGATACAATGCGATCCTGAAAAACAATTTTGTTAGAGACAAAACAAAACACAAGCACAAGGAGCGATCAGCTGAGGAGTTCTCTAGATTCCAAAACAAATAACCTAGGCAAGAAAGATCTTTCCACGAGACCCACGAGGACCCTTGAAGCAGTCAAGCACTTGGGGTATATCCATGGGGCTCTGCGCCATATGCAGACTGGATCAACCAACTCAGGAGTAGCAACAGGCACCAAAGAAACATTCTTGTGCATTTGGGAGGAAACAGGGAGGCAGACTGCAGAGCTGAAGCACCATTCTGGACTTTCTTTGTAATTTCATTTTGCTGTCAGCCTACAACAGACATGATGCATGTACACTGTCCTCCCTATCCGGAGAAAACTTCTATCATCCATAAAAATGCAGCACGTCTTGGTGTTCTCTGTTTGACCAATCAAGTTAATGAAAAGAAATGGGGCCAGCTGAAATAAAATTTGATTTCTGTGGCTTGACCTGCTTGAGGATAGACTGGCTACTATATCATATTTGGGGACGTGAAAGAACTGAAGTCAGAGACTCAAAAGAAACAAAATATGTTTAGGAAGCACCATTAAAAGTCATGAAGAACAAAGCAGCACAAAATACAGGTGCCCAACTCCTTTTCCTACTGTTACAGGCACTGAAAGGCTAACAGCAGACCTCAAGCAACAGATGCTCATTCCTTCATTGAAATTTAGGAGCAGCATGGATAACATGCGGAGTATCTCCAGCCTTACCTCTCCAACAGGGGTCTGTAGAGATACTCGGTAGCATTAAGACTGACTGTACCTCTATTATTACATAAATTCCTGGAAAATTTGATGCATTTAGCTGTTTTAGCTAGGCAGTCTTATAGACCGAGATATTCACAGAGAAACTCAAACAGCAAAATAGGAAACTTCGTGGAGAAGACACACAATTGCTGTCAATTTTACTAAGGTTTTGGCCAAGAAACAAGATTAATAAAACAACATCTAGAGAAAATCATTGAGAAAAATTACTCCTAAAGATCAGCGGTGTTTCATACAATCTCCCAAAGTCTACCTTAAACACCAGGGCACTATTGGGAACCACTGGGAGACGATGGGACACAAAACCAATGGGACATCAATGAGTAAGCACGGGGTATTCGACATGTGCCGACAGCCTGACTTGGATTTGTGACTTAAAAATATTAATTTAGACTGTTTATGAAGGTCAGTTTATATAATATACTAATTAGGCTGTGAACAAGGCCTTCTGCCCTCATGCCATGGAGACAGCAGCACCCAGCCAGACAGCGTGAGAGGAGCTGCAGCTGTTAAACGGCTGCAGATGGATTTGCTGGTGCTCATGGAAGTGCCAGCGAAGAGCTCACACCGGTGCTGTCCTCCTGACGGGGGACACAGTGAGTTGATCCTCACAGCGCTCTGAAGGGGGTAAAATACTGGCAGCCCAATACAGGTCACTCTTATCAATCAGTTGATCAAATTCACGTACCTTACATCACTAGGAGATCTCTAAGAGATTTCTCCTGACAGCTTGGATGGACTGAGCCGAGTGTCGGCTGAACTGTGTCAGCCGGGAAAAGTCAGGTGAGGAAATACAAATAAACAACCAGGGAAATGGGAAAAGAGGGAGGGCTTGGTAGGAAAACCTTCAAGTTTTCTTGGTATCTAGACTTCAGTGCCATTTTAGCAGTTTCTTTTTTTCCTCCATCTCTCAAATGGATGCAGGGAAAGGCTGATTACCATTATGTTTCTAGGAATCAGGTACACACAGAAAAGATAGCACAGGTTTCCTGTATTTTGCGTTTTTCTAAGTAAACTACTTTAAAGGAGTTAATAGTAATGGCAGTTAAGGACAAATTCAATAAAGCAATATAAAATCTACAGGTGTAAAGGATTCAGTCTGCTGCCTGTTAGTCATTTGATTTATGAATATAGAGCTTAAACCTTCTCTTCCTTTCTAAACCAAGATTTTCATCAGCATTATAGTCCTGACTTAAATGAGACTGCATTAAATAAACATTTCCTTGGGGAGGTGGCCTTTACTACAGTTACACGTTCTCCAGAACACAAAAGTCATGGTAAAAGGTGCGAGCTGATGTGGCAACAAGAGCCAGAAGGGTTTCACCGAGCATCCCAACAGCCCCACAGCAGCGTTCTCACACTCAGCCTCCAGCTACTTCACTTGGGAAATAAAAAGTAAATTACCAGCCACGTGTTCATTAAGATACTAGGCAAAAATGGCAGCGTGTTCATGCTGGTCCAGCTGCAGTGGTCTAAAAGCAAGCCCCAACCTCTGCTCTGGGGCAAGGGGCTTGCAGGGGGGTGCGGAGCCGCGGGCCAGGCTGCTGCCACCAGATTCATTTCAGAACACGTGAAGCACCCTGCGCATGTCCTTAAAACTCAATAATTTTAACATTAAACATGAACAAGCAGATTGAAGAACAACAGCTAACAAGTTATCAATAATACAAACAGATAAATGGTCATCCTGGCGCAGGCCAGCAAAGTAACTTTACAAAGTTAAAAAAAATTATATAAAATGAGCTTGCCTCAGATCTCAGCATTCGGTAATACAGTCCTACCATTGCACTTGCAAGACGAGTGACATGCAGATGAGTTTATGTTTGTGCTTAATTTACATGAATCAAACACCGCGACATGAGATGACATTTTAATTTGTGTAGTCCTTTCAAAAATTACATTTCCTCTTACCTTGAATCTATTAGTGAACAGCTCCAGTTTGGGAAATAACTCTCTGTTGGTATACAGACTCTGAAGAGCTTTCAAACATTTCAACCTCACTTCACCTTGCTAAATAAAACACACTAAGATTAGCTGAAATAATACCCTAATCAAATGCACATGAATATTAAATAATATAATCTTGTAATTTGTTTAATGTACATTTAAAGCTTTATGCAAATGAGATACCAAAGCCAATTTGCAATTCAGCTAAAACCCAAAAACCCCATGCAGCTGCCTGCAAAACAAATGTTAAATTTTCCCCCATTTGCATATACAAAGGATTTGAAATGTCATCAGTTAAATGTCTACTATTGTTTCATTTCCTTTTGAGCAACTCCTCAGTACAACCTAGAGAAACAATGTAATACAGAAATCCAAAATAAAAAAAGTGGAAATGATTAAACTTCACAGTTCAAATCTACAGGACTTCAGTGGTGCGTGTCTGTTCTATAACCAAACCCACATTTAAAAAGCTGAAAGAACTTAAAAACAGCAGTTAAAAAAAACCTGTTTTACGAAAGGAAGAGAAGAGCAGTTTCTTAAGAAATTTATGCGGATGTGGTCAACCTCACAGAAGTTCTCTAGGGCAAACAGGCACAACTGCAGAGAGGGTCAGTCTTTCAATAGAAGCTCTGTGGAGGCACCAGAAATGGTGACTTCGCTCTGCCGCGTGGCCCTAAGGGACAGCACTGTGGTCACCGCTAGTGCTGGAGGACGCCGTAAGTCTCCTACAGTCTTAACCTATGTAGCCCCACAGGATTAGGATCGGTTTGGGCACACAAGGAACACCACGCGGCATCAGCAATGGTAGCTGGGTGGGTTGCAGCTCTCTCAAGTTGCAACTGCCTTGAGGGCTTGAAGAGGTGGCCTTGAGACACGATCAAAAATAAAAAAGCATCTTGGAGCGCAGCTACAGTCTCCTGCTGTTCATCTGCACAGCGGAAGATGTATGACAGCCCCACTTTGGGAGCAAGGGTAGAAGAGGGATGGGTTGTGCTACAGCAGATCCTTCTCGCTGAGAGCAAAGACCCAGCAGACACAGATGCATCCTCAGAAATGACTCCCTGGCAGACAGATGATAAAGAGGGACTTTTTCTGTCGGCAAAAAGTCTGTTTTTCAGCTGTTGGTCAAGAATGGTAGTCACCACTTCAGCAAGAGAAGAGCAGAGTTCACTAACTCTGTTCAGAAGGCTTTAAAACAGAGTCAGCGGAGAGCAGAAGGCTACAGGGGAGTGTCAAAGGCAGCGACATGGACAAGAGCCCGCGGGAGGCTCAAGGGATGGACCAAAGTCCATCAACATACCAGGCCAGTGAGGGAAGTAACCATGAGGATCATCCAAAATATAGAAAGCGAGCGTGAACGTGAGCCTTTAGCACCACAAGCATCCCTGGGGAAAGAACACGCAGGGATTTTCTGTCCAGCACAGAGGTAGGTGGGAAGGAATTAGTTTTATATGTGCCTTTCTCTCTAGCCCACTCATTCCTGCAATTCTCGTTCTTCCCCAAAAGGTTTCAGATAATTATATTTATTTTTCTTACATTTATGCTAATTTACACTCTTTTTCATGAATTTGAGAAATTGTCTTACACTGTCATATCTGACCCCAAGAGCTTGCTACTTTTTACCATATGGAATTGCTGGATAATGAGTTTGGGATGACTGTGCTTTAGTATGCAGGATTTTAGTGCTCCAGAATGGTGTGAGACAAGATTGACCGCTGATTCAGGACAGAAACACATGTAAAAAGTTCTGGGGCACAATCTGTGCTACCTCTGGCAGAATGTCTCCTGCACAGGAGCATGGAGCAGTCAGATACCATTCATGGAATACTGAGAATCACCTGATGCATTTTGGTTTCCTCAGGATTCCAAAGAAACAAGGGAATTATGTGCCATGGGGACTAAGCACTCACAAGTAAGGAAAAACTACAATTTAATTTTCTATATAACAAAAGTTCAGTTATTTCTTTCTTATTGTTTAGGATGCCATCGCTACTAGCTATTCAAATACTACCCCTTCCCCAGGACTCTTGGTCAATCTTTTCACAGAACAGGCAAAGCAGGGAGATGCAAAGCAAGAAAAGGCATTTTATTTTGGGAAAAGCGCTGGGTTAGGATCTGGGATTGCCAGATTCCAGGGAGAGCATTACAGTTTCAGAGCAGTTCCATGGCTAAGGCAAGGAGGAGAAAATTAAGTCTGGACAATCTGATCTAACATTTTTTTTAAATCAGGTTTTAAATATACACACTTATATATATAATAATCACATATTATATATATAAAAACTATACATAAAATATAGTAAATATGCAATTATATTACCGTTTTATATAATTTTATTCATCTTCTAAGATGCATGGTTATGAAAAAGATGCTTAAAAAGAGAGAAAGGCCTAACTAGGAAGTCATATTTAAATGAGAAAGTAACCCTCTATTAATAAAACAAGCAAACATCTGTAATTTAAGGAAGGGAGAGGGTTAAAATACATATCAGAAAAAATATTCCATGTATGTAAAATATCTACGTGTAAAATGCCTATGTGTATTTTACATGTATGTAAAGTACCTACATCCAAAAATGTACAAACTGGGGCTTCCCTGTGGTTTCCTTTGTTATTCGGAAGTAGGATACAACAGCGGGTCATTATCTCCCGCTGCCCTCTCCTCTCTTTTTAAGAGCAGGAAACTTCCAAAGTAGTTAATCATTTGGGGTTGATTTCTGCTCATGTGAAATGGAAATACCTCATGGCTATTGCCTCAGCCTTCGTCTTTCTTCAATATCTTAAGTACTGATCAGAGCAAAAAATCCCTCCTGGTCAAAAGCAAAGCAAAACCATGGCCAGTGGCAGAAAAGCTTCCCGTGGCTGCCAGGGAAAACCACATTATTCACAAATGATGGGATATTGTCCTTTTGGATGGAATCTGTATTTCTTGACTCCTTATTCCTGCTTTTTCCAATATATTCTTCCTACCGCACTTCCCTCTTCCTCTCTGTGTCTCCCCAAATCTCTTTCTTTCTCTGTTTTCATTCTTTGACACTTGGTTCACCTGCCTCTGCCTCTTCCCTTATTCTAGTGACAAGCCATCTCATTCTATGCATTAAACATATACAATATTAATAAAAATAATTATACATGATGCACAGCAGTGTATGAGCACTCAAATTAGTTAGTGATTTACAGCCAGAGAAATCCATGGCACTTGGGCTGCAATTAAGTGTTGAAACCATCAGAGGCTCCCCACACAATTCTGTGTGTGCTGCAGGAAGGGAAATCTGCTAAGATTTGAGTGAGCTCCAGAACACCCACTGGTGAATTTAGGTGCGCAATCTCAAATGCCTGCAACACCAGGGGAAATGATCCTTTTAGGAAGGGATGAAGTTTGGAGGGATCATTTGTCACTTTTAATTAAAAGCTGGGGAGCTACAGGCTAAGAAAGGAAAGCCATCACAGGCCTAGTCTTCAAAGCAAACTGTCAAGTAGTAACAGGAAAATTTATGGTGACTACCAAGGAAGATGCAGGTGCTTTTGCTTAGATGCTAGAGCTCTAGCAAGAGAACCTGGAGCAGCACAATTTCTTTGGCTTGAAGATATTTTTAAGAAATAGCTGTAAACTACTAACTGTGCAAGTATCATTAATGAATTTTAATGATTTTTTTTTCCAGCCACAGTGTTAGAAGACAAATAGCCTTAAGTATGATGCTGGAACGTAGCACTGCAAAAATATAGGTAGGTCTTGTCTGTTTTCCCTGGATTCTGTTAGGAAAATAGTTAGAGTAAATCCCATTTCTAGTGGGTTTGATAAGAGTAGGAGAAGGGCTGGGCCCAGTTGATTCTTGCTGTGGAAGAAACCCTCTCAGTAGCAAAGCAAAAACATCAGCATTTCCTATCAGCATTAGGAAAGAGCTACTCTTGTTGCAGTCACCGGTTGCTGTGTAGACCCAGTCACGGATACCCCCAGTGCTAAGTGCAGTGGTCAGCTAGAAAAGAACCTCCTGGCACAAATCCTTTTGCTTCCACCTTTCAAGACTTTTTCCAGAAAAAGAAACTATAGAGAACCTTGAAGAACCTCCTTCCAGAGGGATGGCTGATACAGAGGGCCGCACTCCAAGATCAACCCAAACAACCTTCTAAGCTCTCCTAAGTCGGCACCAAGATATGGACTTGATAAAGAGATATTCCTGCCAGACAAAACAGGGACACTTTACAGACACAGAGAAAGATGAGCAGACAAGCAGCCTTTAAAGCAGCCTGGTGCTGAATGTCAATAAACCTAAAATAGCAAAGGGAAAATGAACTGATGAGAATGCCACTGGCTGTGGTGCTGCTGATGCCTCTTGGTTAATTCTGGGACCCCAGAAGTTCCCTTTCCTTTAGCTACTGAGCAATGTTCATCAGAAGTCACATCTGAAAATCTCCTTTCCATTCATAGGAGACTTGACTTTCTTTCGCCATCAGGAGAAAGGAAGTCTGGGGAGGATTTCTGTCAAGATATTCCAGTGAAGACTGAACACAGAACACGTTAACCAGCATGCAGTTTGGGAATGGTGCATCCTGATTTAAGTGCGGACACTGAAACAAGCTGCCCAAAGGTAAATGATGAGCAAGAGAGAAGACGGATGTCTTTAAAAATCAAAGATGATACAATAAACACATTTTGGTTAATAGGACACCAGCTATTTATAGTATATTCTGCTCCGCAGTAATACACAATACTTACCCTGTCATGTAGTGTCCAACCAACATATTTTAAATAACTATCATTCAGGAAGGCATCACTGTACATTTTCATCCAGACACCAATTTCTTCAATACAGACAGCTCTAATCTCAGCAATAGCATCACTATTAGGTGGGAAAGAAAGAAAGTATTAAGCAGATTTATAAGCAGCTAAGTATTACGCAGACATAATATTTTCTTCTCAATCCTACTGCTCTAATAACAATATTTTTTCTTTCACTAGCATTTGACGAACTTCCCTACGTACCGGCATCTCTCTGTTGCTGCTCATTCATTTTCTATCCCTTGATGCCCCTGAAGTCACTGATTTATCTGGTCAGCTCAACATCTCTACAGTCACATATGATATTCCTATTATCTTAAAATATTCCTACTCTATCCTGCCTCTCAATCTATGACTCTCTCTTTTCAAAGCTGCATGATGAATATAAGGCCTAGAAGTTCAGTTCCAAACACGGTCACTGTGCCCCTTGGTTTAACCTCGGGCTGTAGTGGTGACCCTGTGTGCAACTAAGGAAGCCTGGCAAAGGGGCAGAATGGCATTTGGTTTGCAGACTTTTCTCATGACAGTATAATGGAAGTCCTCATAACAAAACCCAGGGGGAAATTTACATTTCAGTGCTGTTTTCTTCCCTTTCTCCTCCCTTTTCCATATTCTGTCTGAGGCAAATGATGGAAGAGGCAAAGCCAGACCTAAGACCGCACTGGCTGCTGCTTGGTGAGGTGGGGCAGCACGAGCAGCCTGGCGAGAGCACCTGAAGAGATCGAGGATGGAAGCAACTTGGGTGCGATCGGCACTTTCCTGACACCGCACAGGGCTTATTTAATAATAAGGAATGACAGCTCAACAATGAGAAAAGGGATGGTGCCATCTGGCCCTTCAGTAATTTCATCTGAGACGTCTATTCCTATGAGCAATAGCTTATGCTGCTCCAGCTGGCATGGCTCCCACTCCCCAGCTTGGACTCTGTGACAAGGAGCCACCTTAGAGGGGAAGGTACCACTGGGTGCCTCGCTAGCGCTGCCCATGCGGGTACCCAAGGTTCTTGCTCTGCATTTTTCCAAGGCTTTTTTTTGGAAAAGCAGTAAACATCAATTTCATTCTGAAACAGAACCATCAGAGCCCCAAAATGAAGTTTAATTCAGAAGAAAAAACTATATGCTTCAAACAATAGAATAATTGTAAAATAAGACAGAAATGCTTTGGTTCCTAAATCATAACATTTTACAAAATGTCCATAAAATGGCCCCAATCTTAAGCTCAAGATACTATTGCACAAGTTCATACACAGAACAGCAGAACAAAGCTGGTCACTCCACACTGCCTGTGTCCTTCTAACCTCCAAGCTAGCCATGTTCATAGACACTACTCCCCATATCCAATCTTTCAGATTCCCAGGTGAAAAACGTGCTTCCTACATGGACACAGCAACGAACCAGAGTGTCACATGACTGGGTGCAAGTTTTCTGCCATCAACTCTGTTTTTCCCCTTCAACTTCATACCTCGTGTGGAGATGCCTGTATCAACATCCCTGTATTTAAAGTTACTGAACACGAGAGGGAAATTTGCAAGAATCCTGTCAAATCACTAGTGTCATTTCTCTCTGCCCACTCTGAAACACACTTGTTCTTATCAACATCTACGTGGAAGAATTAAAACAAGCCTGGCAAACTCTCCGAAGACGCTTACGCACAGCTTCCAAGCACAGGTAGCTGCCGATGCGCAGCGAAGACAGCTGAGTTATAAACAAGAGGATATTAAACGAGCTATCCCTACCAGGGATTTCCAAACAGCTTTTAGACATTGTTAGCATTGATGTGCTAAAATATTACATTAAAGGGTTTTGTACGATAAAAGCTGAATTCATTATGGGAAAGGCAGCCCCCATCAAAACTAGGAACGTACCCACCTATCCCTCTCATGCATCACACTAAACTAGGTCAGTAATTCTCTTGTGAGGAATTATTTTTAAACTATTTAAAAAAATAAAACACAGGTGGAAGGAATCAAGGAGCAAGACTTCAGGAACAATCTGAAACGTCAGTAAACGGGAACCAAGAATGGGAGCCACGTGTGCAACATCACAAATTAGCCATGCAGGCATTTGTGCCGGGGGATGACAGCTCGAGTCCCCACATCCAAGGAGGTTGTTTCACCTCCTCATGAATTTATTAAGTGTGAAGTATTTTGGAAGGATTCAGTGGCCAGCCCCAAAAAGAACCCAAGTGTCAACAGCTATTTAATCATGCGGCACCACTGGCCAAAACTCAGGAAAATTTCTGTTCTTTATGAATGCATTCAAGCCTTCCTAGACACACAGTGAAAACCCAATTCTTCTCTGAAAACCTACTCAGACATCCCCAGGCACTGTGGACAAGTATTCACTCCAAGCTGCTATTTATAATAAAAAGAAAGAAAAATAAAAACCTAGCAGGCTCTGTATAATGAAATATAATATTTTCAGTATAGCTGAAAATGGGAAAGAATCAAGCTGCTGGTAACTAAAACAGACTCAAGTAGCTGGAGAGACAGGAGGATTTGCAGAGACCAATTTTCCACTCATTTATCCTAGTGAATATCATTTTCCTTAATGAAGGAAGGACTCAAGACTGATTAGGTTCAGTGGATGGCCGCAAACCTCACAGCTGGGAGGACGTTACACACAGGGTGGCCTATCTGAAGGGGTTTACAGATGAGCTTCAGAACAGGAATACTATAAAAAAAAGAAATGTCTTAAAATTCTAACACTGCACATCATGAAGCTTCTGCAAAGCCAGACAAGATGGGGGGCTGTGTAATCTTACCAGTTCATCATCAGAATCAAAGTAATATGCAGACAGAACTGAAATAAAGAACTGTGCCTCCCTTTCTTCTTTTCTTCTTTTGTTCTTTCTCTTTCTATCTATCTTCATTCTGTGTGTGATTTCTAGCTGTTCAAGCAACAGGAGGCCACTTTTGAGGTCCCTCACCTACCCGTTTATAGCATTACCACATACCAAATGTATCAGAATTACATGCTGTCAAAATAACTTCCATCATTTTGAGGCTGTGGCTTCCAAACCTCATCATATCTAAGTCTCTGCAGAAGCCCCTTGCTGTCAAGTTTCCATTCCAAAAACTGTCAAGTTTCCATTCCATTCTAAAAACTCCCCAGGTTCCCGTGCTCAAGGGCCCTTCGGTGAATCATAGCCCATCCACCCATTCCCCAGTGTGAGCTCAGCAACTTCAGTGCCATTGAATTTGCTCTTGGATCTCTCATTCTGTTGCCAACTCTCAGCTTTGGACACAATTAAAAGAAAATCAATGTCCAACCAAGTATGGCATAAAGAATGTACAAGCAGAAAATATGATTCAGGAAAAGAATACAGAAACAAGCACTGAGGTAGGCAACCTCTTGCTTATTTAGACTAAAAAAAAAAAAGGCAAATCTGGATGTTAACACTAGACTAAAATAAATCTAGGAAATCTGGTAATTTCTGTGAATCCTCCTTTTTTTTTTTTTTTGGAATGTGAGTAGTGAAACTTCCCAGTGTAAACACATATGACTGGAAAACAATCTACAGAAACCAGAAAGAAGATATAAGCCCCTTCAATACCAGCTTACCAGGAGGAACACAGATACAGTCTGAAACACACAGCTTTTTTATAATTATTTTTTTAGACCACAGACTTGCTAGTTAGGTTTCAAAGGTCACTAAACGTGAACCACTGTGGCACAGCTTGAAGCAAATGGTGGAAAAAATTTGCATGGAATTAATCTTCATCCAAATGGCTGCTGATGGCTCCAGGGGAAGCAGCATTGCCATGAACTTGGTTTCAGCACCCTGCATGGGGACAAGTGACACATGCTCCAGATCCCCTGCACTATTTGCAGTCATCTATTTCTTAGCACAGGTCCCTTCGGAGTGAAATCTCCTCCTTCCTGGTCCCCCTGCTTCCCCTCTTCACCTCCTGCTCCTCTCCCCAGATCCTCTTCCCAAGAGCCGAGTTCACAGACATCCTCATCTGTCTCAAAGATCTGTCATAAATGACACAACTTTAAACTAGAATTTGAATCCGAAAGGTTAATTGCACCATTTTGTGTCCCTGAATTTCATTCTCCGACTTAGCTAGGACAATTAACATTTGCAGAGCTGGTTTTGCCAAGATGCTGCAGATGCTCAGAGGTCTTTTGCGATGCAAAATAATCCTAAATCTATTTGAAAAGCCTGCAGCTTGCTGGGGAGCAGCGCTCTGAACTGGCATGAGTCAGTCTAAACCCACTGGTCTGTGCAGCTCTACAATAAAACACACATGCACACGTGCAAGTACCCAACCCGCGAGGTTTTTGCATACATAACACGTAGCACATGAGCTATTTCAAAAAAAAAATGTCTGCTAACATACTTCATTGCTTTGTAATGTCCTTGATAAAAACATCCGGAACAATTAACATGAAAATATTAATTGGAATTAAGGCTTTTGAGAGCATTTATGTAATTTAAGGAGGGGGAAAAATTCTAAAATAAAGTTCAAATTGTAGCTAGAGCACATACTATGGAAACTTCACAAATTCATCACTTAACCTTAAGACGTATAAAATGGAAATGCAGAGTGGAGGTCTCCAACAACTGAAACTCTGCCCTTTTAAGATATGCAGTGATTATGCAGTTATTAAAATATCTAACACTTGTGCTCCCACCTTAGCTAACTTTTCTTTTTAAAACACAAGGACTCAAATTCCTGGTCTCCCACAACTCCTTAGAGCTCTGTCACTGAATTAAATTAAAGCTGCCTGGAGAGCTCTACCGTGTAATTAATGAGGGTTACATTTAGATTTCCTTCCATGCCTTCAGTGATTTTAACATCTCTGCTTTTGTGGCCTCTAGAATATCGCAGCAGAAGAGAAACCAACACAGGAATTGTTCTTGGCATCATTTATGCTTACACGTAGCCAGCACTGCCTACTATAGCATGTATTTGCTTACCGGTATCTGTGCACAAATATACCCTTAAAAATAGAGTTCATCATATTTTCAATTTCATCTTGGTTTTCTTGTAGCTGAAAAAAAAAAAGAAAGAAAATAAATACAAAAGTCACTCATCGTAATTTATCACTCGTCTTTATCATTTGACATCATTCTATACTAAAAAAATGTCCTCAAAGGTTTGAGTCTCCTCATTTTCTCACACAGAAGTGTTGACCAACAGCGGCTGCAGAACTGAAGCTGGGCACGGAAGGGATGAGATGTTGATCAGGAAACCTCTCCAAAAACCATGTCCTCATTAAGGAGAGTGTTTCTGCACGTGCACAATGTTTAAAGCAAAGCGTTTCTTTGCTTTAATCCCCTCGTAGTACCTAGCTAATAAGAGTACATTTTATAGCTATGACGGGAGTTTACTTTGCACAAGTAAATCTAACACATCCTGAAGGAAGGGCTTGCAATCAGCTAAATAAAGTGTTCTTCTTCCGCTGGCTGAGGAGGTTAGTGATTACTTAGGCATAAAACTATGGGCCCAGACGGGATGCACCCAAGGGTGCTGAGGGAACTGGCAGAGGTTATTGCTCAGCCACTCTCCATTGTCATGGAGAGCAGGGGAAGTGCCAGAGGGCTGGAAGAAACCAACGTCACTGCAGGTTTCAAAAAGGGCAAGAGGGAGGACTGGGAAACTACAGGCCGGTCAGCCTNGTTGTGGAGAGCAGGGGAGGTACCAGAGGGCTGGAAGAAACCAACGTCACTGCAGGTTTCAAAAAGGGCAAGAGGGAGGGCTGGGAAACTACAGGCTGGTCAGCCTCACCTCCATCCCTGGAAAGGTGATGGTGCAGCTCGTCCTAGAGACCATCTCTAGGTATGTCAGGGAAAAGAAGGTGATCAGGAGCAGCCAGCATGGATTCACCGCAGGGAAGTCGTGTTTGACAAATCTGACAGCCTTCTACTACGGGAGGACTGGCTGGCTGGACGATAGCAGAGCCGTGGATGTTGTCTGCCTTGACTTCAGCCAGGCTTTCGACACCGTCTCCCAGAACATCCTCATAGGGAAGCTCCACAAGTCTGGGCTGGACGAGTGGACAGTGAGGTGGATGCAGGACTGGCTGGATGGCAGAGCCCAGAGGGTGGGGATCAATGGGGCCCAGTCTGGTTGGAGGCCGTGGCCAGGGGTGTCCCCAGAGGTCACTCCCGGGCCCAGTGCTGCTCAACTTGTTCATCAATGACTCGGACGAGGGCACAGAGGGCCCTCAGCAGGTCTGTGGACGATACCAACCTGGGAGGAGTGGCCGACACTCCCGAGGGCTGCACTGCCATCCAGAGGGACCTGGACAGGAGGGAGAATTGGGCAGGGAGGAACCTGCGTTGCCAGCAGGGCCAGGGAGGGGATCCTGCCCCTCTGCTCAGCTCTGGGGAGGCTGCACTGGAGTATTGAGGGAAGCTCTGGGCTCCACAGGACAAGAGGGACATGCTGCTTCTAGAGAGGGGCCAGCGTAGAGTGACAAAGATTATTAAAGGGCTCAACTAAGAGAGCGGGGCCTGTTTAGCCTGGAGAAGAGCAGATTGAGAAGGAATCTGATCAACATGTACAAATATCTGAGGGGAGGATGTAGGGAGGAGAGGGCCAAACTCTTCTCTGTGGTGGCCAATGTTAGGAGAAGGGGTAATGGCTACAAACTGAACCCCAGGCAGTGCCACCTCCAGGTGAGGAAGAACTTCTTTGCTGTGAGGGTGCCCGAGCCCTGGCACAGGCTGCCCAGAGGCTGTGGAGGCTCCTTCTCTGGAGATCTTCCAAACCCGCCTGGATGCCCCTGTGCCCCCTGCTCTGGGTGTCCCTGCTGGAGCAGGGGTTTGGACCAGATGATCTCTAGAGGTCCCTTCCTACCTCAACCATTCTGGGATTCTCATATTTTCAGATTTCTTACTGTGCTAAATAAATATAGTTTAATTAGATAACAGCACCTGGCTTTGTTAGGCCACAGGAGGATGTTTTATCAGGCCTGCTCTGGTTGCAGAGCTGCCACCATGCTCAGCACTGTCTGCCATCAAGTTGCTTCTATGTGTCAAAGGACAAAGCCAGAATGTTGCCACATGTTTTTGACATTTGCAGTATGGAAACTACAAGACAGTCTTGCCTGTACAGATATGCATAAAATAAAGACTATATATATTCATGGAAATAAACATTTACTAGATACAACATCCCAAAGCCAGAGGGAGAATCATCATCAGGTGTTTTGACTTCCTGCATAACATGACCACAAGCGCTTTCACCTGAGGGCTGGTATTTTCCCAGGACTGTTTATGAATATTCAGGAGCATCTCCCAGCCGAGATCTCTAGCTGCTGGCAACGAGGCCTCCCAGCTCCCAGGAACGTGAGGCGCCACAGGCTCCGATTTGCAAATGGGGAAAACAAGGCTCAGAGCATTTGGCCTAGATTGCCAACAGCCTCACAAGGAAACAAATTTAATAGCAAAAGTGACGAGGTACACGGGGAAAAGCTGGCTGCTGTGTGCACCAAAGGCTTGGTAACCCAACAAGCATGGGGGAGAGAGCTTCAGGAAAAGGAGTTTCAGCATCAGGTCAACCTGCAATTAAACCCTCACTCACCACCGCAGAACCCGCAAAGGAAAGAGACTTTCTGATCATCTCTTGCCGTGCTTTGCAGGTCACAAGCAAATGCCCATGAGACAAGTGTATAGTGTATATATACGCTTATATAATAAGACACAACGCTTAAACATATTTTAGCTTCAATAATGAACTAACAACTGTCTCAGAAATGGGAATTTTCTCCAAAACTATTATTGTTCTCTATTCTTTCAACATACTCCAAGTTTATACATCATGTACCTATTGTGACTTGAAGTACTTAAATTCAAGCATCTTGAGAGCAAAATCCTGCCTTCGGCTTTCTGTTCTTACTCATGTAAAAGTCATTTAACACCTTCCCACACCCCCAACCACGTAAAAATGAGGGAAATAATCTCCTGCTGACACTGCAAACCTTGAGTGAAGCTCAGAAAGGCATACATAACAAGAACAAAATTTGAATTACTACTGGCAACTACTAAAAGACATTATTTTCTGCCTTGTGGCTGAGCATTTTACATGCATCTTCCAGTTTGGCTCAAAAAGTCATTAACCGGAATGGGAGAAGTGCATGGAGGAGTGCTGATATGTAGACAGTGACATGAGAATGAAACCCTTCAGAGAAAACTTTCCATCTTTTCTGTTTAGGATTAATTTACTGTCGTTGGCTTCTGTACTGTACCTACAGAGCTTTACAGAGACAAGTACGTGCTTGTGTATTTGCTTATGAGGGTCTATTATGGCACGACAGCAGAAGAATCAACTAGGAAGGTGCCAGCATGGAATCCTGTTGTAAATTCAACATATTTAAACAGGGGCAATAAACAGAACTATGATAGCAATTCTTATACAGCACTCTTATGCTTTCTAAAACCACTAAATCTACTCTACATAGGTCCTTTACTGTGCTTACAACCCTGCATCTGAGCACACATTCAATCGTCACCATTCTTCCCAGCAAACGCGGCACAGTGACTGTGCTCGAGCTATTTTATGCTTTAAAACTCAAAATGGAAGGTTAATAGTTCATTATCATTAGGAATATTTTCCTTGCAGTTTGGGCAGGAGAGATGGTTCTTGTTTTTTATTTTACTCTATTATTTTCAAGAATGGAAAAGTCCAAATAAAATGGTACTAAGCATCACAGTGCTAAAATAAGAATAGAAATACATAATTGTAATTATCCCCAGACAAAGACTAGTAAGTCAAGCGATTTAGGGTCAGTTATAAGGAAAAGAGTCCAAGGGATAGGCATATGTGTAAAGCACCCAAACATCCTTAATTTGCCTTAACAGTATATACCATATAATTATTTTCCTTAATAGCAGTGGAGAAAATATGTTCAAAAATAATATATTTAAAATAATGAATTTAAAACTAAGTCATATATGCTACAATTCTGTAATCAATCTTCTGGGGTGTTTTTGTGCAGCATCTTCACAGATCCTGGCTGTTTGGCTGTTTGTATATTATGCACCTACTTCCTGCTTCTTGTCCTCTTTAGATTACTTTTAAATACATTCCTAAATGTGAGTTTCCTGGGATATATTTATTTTGAGATGAGTACAGCAACCTCCTAATGGTTTTGCTCACCTAATGCCAGACTAGTACTTACTAAAATGTCTTCATTTGTCTCCCTAGCTTCTTCTCCCTGAGACCAGCTGCTATAGCCTCACTCCAGTGTTTCTTGGAAGTAGCTACAAAAAGAAGTACTTAGTAATTATTATTTAGTAATTATTGCAGTGACTAAGGGCAGAAATGAGCAGTGCAGTGAGTGACTACGGGTGATTCTCTTCGCAATCTTCTTGCCCAAAACAGGTTACTATCTTCAGACTAATTTTCCTCTTCCCTGGTCATGTAAACAAGACCGAGAACAGAAATTTCCCTGTGCATGCAGAACAGCACACTCAAACTCAGATGAACGGGGTAATACGAGATTTTAAACTGTTGCCCAAAGTCATGTGTACAAATACTACTTAGCAGCAGTAGTATTAGCAGAACTAATTTCTTGTTTCTCACTATCCTGTTTAAATCACAGATCACCTTGGACTTTCTGTCGGAGGGAGTAGGTATGAACTAGGAAAAAAATGCGCATCTTTTCACTTGCCTCTTTTCTTTTCTGAAGCAGCAGCTCCAGTCTTTCATTAGCTCTTTTGCCAATCATTTTGTTTCTCTCAGCTTCGTACTGCCTCTGTGTATTATCCTGATGAATGCTCAGGTTTAAGGCAACATTCACAAGAGCAGTCATAAGCTTCATAGCTGTAAAAGCAAAAGACAGAAAATGACTATTTACCTGTAGTCAGAGGATGATTCTGAGGATACTGTTATACGCTCAGGATAACTCAATCTAACCTTACCACTGCTCAAAGCTGGCAGCCCTAGACACCCATGGGTGCTTGTCTTGGATTTTTGTAATAGTAAAATCATTCAGGTTCAGATTGGCTAGCATAGAGGAAAATTGTGAACAAAGACCTCAAGAAAACTTATTTAAGAACCACTGAAATTCCCAAAGTCTTATCAAGACTGAGCTCCACAGCATCACGCTGACCTCTGCTCTGCAGGATAGTAACTTCATCAAATCTGCAGAAAAAAATGCCTGAAGGCAATTTACAGCATCAAACAAAGCTCTCATGTTTGTTAAAATAAACAAATAGATAGATGAATAAAATGCATCTGGTAAGATAAATCACCACTGGGAAATGCTGGAGCTCTTCAGCAGCTCCTAATTCTCATTAAAGCACTAGTTATACCAGACATTCTGGTATTAGATATGTTATGCATACCTAATACAAGAAGTCATCAGTGCTAGAAATCTTTGAACAACCAAAGTCAGCTGCAATAAAGAGAGGCCTTATCCTTTTCTTATACTTGCTTGGAGTTTCTAGCTACATAACCCATTTTCAACAGTGGAAGCTATTTCCTCTATGCAGTCACACCTCTAAGGCAGAGTGCTATTTGCTGCTGTCTTCATTAAGCATTTCAAGCTTTCTCAAGGTCTTTCTCAACCTTTTTTCAAGGTTATTTCAGGAGCAATTGAACAGTAACATCTCTTGAAAATCCTCCCCGCTCGGCTACTTACCAGCTAATGTACTAGTGTGCCTGAAAGCCCGCACCTGGGAGTCTGACAAACCAGTGAGCAGAGAGATCACTGTGTCCATCATGTATTCGTCGTAAATGATGCTGTACTGGCACTGCCGGATGAGCACACCGATGAACTCACAGAAGTTGGATCGGAACTTCTTCCACTGTGGCCCAGGCATGGTGAGTGGATAATCACCGCTGTCCTGAAGGAAGAGAAAACCAAGACAGCAAGTATTTAAAGTCTCCCCATTTATTTTGTTACTGCTTGCATTCTGGGCTCTGCACAGTCCAGAACTGCACCCAGACTTAAATCTCCTCCTTGTGCTGGGCTGGGAAGGAGTAACTCAAGGTCTTCTCCAAGGAAGGCCTGCGTACTTGCACTCCCATCCTATGGTGATATTTGAACAAGTGGTTACCTCTGCCCACAAACCTTGCTTTACTCGTGTTACAACTATGATCCTATAAGAAAGTTCACTGCTCCTTTCTGATTTTCTTAACTTATCCTTTTCCCAGTGGTTGAACCTGCTTTCTGATAGAAGCAATGGAAACTGCACTAGGTTCCTATACTCCATGCAAGTTCATATCGCCGTTTCCAGCGATCATCGCAAAGCTGCTGCAGGCATATGAACTTCCAGTTCAATTAAGTTTAACTCCTCCTCTCCAAGGCTACTTTCTCACAGTTCCTATCTCAAGCAATACTGCACTGCAGTGATATTGTCCTCTCATAATTAAAAAATATTTTTTTCCTTTCCCTCTCCAATGGAAAACACTGTCAACTCCCTGTCATCTGATTGTGAGAAAATTCCTTGAGAAAGGGGAAATTAGAGAAAAACTAGGGTCTAACAGAAGTTATGGCATTACAGAGGCTTGCTTGAGGTAAGAGACAGTTACCACTTCCAGGATGGTTCGTATGTGCGGAATCTACTTCTCCATGATTCCCTTGGCAACACAGTCTGCCCTCCGAGCACCCATTAATAAGAACAAACAAAGAGTGGAGCAGAATGAAGACCCCATGGCCAAACTCTGTTGGCTTCCCTGCGGAGGGGATAATCTGATGGTGCCGTGCAGACGATGACTGAATGGAGAGTGGAGCGAAGACACCATGGTCGAACTCTGCTGTACTCCCAGCAGAGGTGGCAGCCTGGTCGTACCACACAGCTGATGGGCCACATAGTGCAATGCCTGGTGCCAGGCCAACAATGATGGAAGATCAATCCCTTCTGATAGACTTTGCTCAAACTTCTCTCATTCTAATCTCATTATAATACCAATACACAACCCCATTCCAGGAGTTACCCGCTTCCGAGGAATGACCACGCTATCTAGATTTGATTAACTTGGGAGATTTTTTTAAACCAATCAGTAATGAAAGTATGACTAGAGTCACTCAAGCTCCACCTAAATGTAAAAGAGGATGAATTAAGGAGGGATATAATAGGAACTGCGGAAGAAGGAATTAGAAAGGAGAGGGGAGAGGGAAGACTCCATCATAACTTCTGGATCAGTCGACAGGCTGAAGCCCTTTCCCCCGCCTCTGGTCAGGACACTGCCTGAGGAGACTCCTTGAGGTTGACAGCCCTCTCCCATCTTCTGAGTGGGGAATGATTGCGCACTTGTACATTAGAGCTAGCTAAGAAGCCCACACTGTAGTACAGAATTTCCTGTACTGACATCTGAAATCTGTTCTCTAAATGTAGCATTTGAATAAATCGTGTGGGAATAAATTCATGAACTCGACTATTTGTTTTGAAGGCGATTGGACCTTCAGTCAGCTGGTTGTTCGTGAACCCGATACTGCCAGAGTCGGGCTCATAGTTAATCATACTATTTGTGAACTCGATTCACAGAATCCCAAAACGGTTGAGGTTGGAAGGGACCTCGAGAGATCATCCAGTCCAACCCCTGCTCCAGCAGGGACACCCAGAGCAGGGGGCACAGGGTGGCATCCAGGTGGGTTGGGAGATCTCCAGAGGAGGAGCCTCCACAGCTTCTCTGGGCAGCCTGTGCCAGGGCTCGGGCACCCTCACAGCAAAGAAGTTCTTCCTTCCATGGAGATGGAACTTCCTGTGTTCCAACGTACATCCATAACTCCTCATCCTGTCACTGGCCACCACAGAGAAGAGCCTGGTCCCATCCTCCCTGCAAGCACCCCTCAGGTACTTGAACATGTTAATCAAATCTCTCAGCCTTCTCTTCTCCAGGCTGAACAGGCCCTGCTCGCTCAGTCTCTCCTCACACGGTCAATGCTCCAGTCCCTTCATGCCCTTCGTGGTTCTGTGCTGGTCCCTCTCTAGCAGCTTCACGTCCCTCTTGTCCTGAGGAGCCCAGAGCTGCCCCCAACACTCCAGGGGCCTCCCCAGAGCTGGGCAGAGGGGCAGGATCCCCTCCCTGGCCCTGCTGCCAACGCTCCTCCTGCGGCAGCCAGGAACTCACTGGCCTTCTTGGCCACGAGGGCCCATTGCTGCCTCATGGGCAACTTGGGGTCACCCAGGACTCCCAAATCCCTCTTCGCAGAGCTGCTCTCCAGCAGGTCAACCCCTAGTCTGTGCTGGTGCCTGGGGTTATTCCTGCCCAGGTGCAGGGCCCTGCACTTGTCCTTGTTGAACCCCAGGAGGTTCCCTGCCCAGCTCTCCATCCTGTCCAGGTCCCTCTAAATGGCAGCGCAGCCCTCGGGAGTGTCGGCCACTCCTCCCAGGTTGGTATCGTCCGCAACCTGCTCAGGTGCCCTCTGTGCCCTCGTCCAAGTTATTGACAAACAAGTTGAACAGCACTGGGCCCTGGATTTGCTGTTTTGAAGGTGATCGGACCTACAGTTGACAGACTGTTTGTCGATCTGGTACTGCCAGAGTCAGGCCTACAGTTACCACAGTATTTGGTACCTCTATTAAGAGATGAGTCCAGCTGTGCCAGTGCCTCTAACCTTTGAGGATCGGCTGGAACGCATGGGGATTCATCTCTTACCAAATTTATCTTCCCCCCGCCATCAAACTGCAACACTCATTTGCAAGCCAGCTCCAGCCTCTGCAGGACTCCAGTGCAGTGATGCTCTGTCCCGAGTCTCTCCCCATGACAAAATTTCCGTAGCATCAAGATCAATCCACTAGCACATTTTTATTCTGTGTTTTGTGAATAACAAGCAGTTCTGCTCTCCTGGGACTTTTCTATTGCCATGTAAAGCCACGGAACTTAAGCGTAGAAGAGCTGTAATCAAATAACCTTTTATCTAAACTTCATCAAACACACTGCCCTGCAGCAAAACCTACCTAACTTAACTACATCACAGACATTCCCGTTCCACTAATATAATGATTAGAGGCACAAAGGCAAATGCTCTAATGTTAGAAACGCAAAATTACAAGATACTTTAATGACCTTACAGTCTCACTCATTTCAATGGCCAAATGGCTNGTCCCTTCATGCCCTTCGTGGTTCTGTGCTGGTCCCTCTCTAGCAGCTTCACGTCCCTCTTGTCCTGAGGAGCCCAGAGCTGCCCCCAACACTCCAGGGGCCTCCCCAGAGCTGGGCAGAGGGGCAGGATCCCCTCCCTGGCCCTGCTGCCAACGCTCCTCCTGCTGCAGCCAGGAACTCACTGGCCTTCTTGGTCACGAGGGCCCATTGCTGCCTCATGGGCAACTTGGGGTCACCCAGGACTCCCAAATCCCTCTTCGCAGAGCTGCTCTCCAGCAGGTCAACCCCTAGTCTGTGCTGGTGCCTGGGGTTATTCCTGCCCAGGTGCAGGGCCCTGCACTTGTCCTTGTTGAACCCCAGGAGGTTCCCTGCCCAGCTCTCCATCCTGTCCAGGTCCCTCTAAATGGCAGCGCAGCCCTCGGGAGTGTCGGCCACTCCTCCCAGGTTGGTATCGTCCGCAACCTGCTCAGGTGCCCTCTGTGCCCTCGTCCAAGTTATTGACAAACAAGTTGAACAGCACTGGGCCCTGGATTTGCTGTTTTGAAGGTGATCGGACCTACAGTTGACAGACTGTTTGTCGATCTGGTACTGCCAGAGTCAGGCCTACAGTTACCACAGTATTTGGTACCTCTATTAAGAGATGAGTCCAGCTGTGCCAGTGCCTCTAACCTTTGAGGATCGGCTGGAACGCATGGGGATTCATCTCTTACCAAATTTATCTTCCCCCCGCCATCAAACTGCAACACTCATTTGCAAGCCAGCTCCAGCCTCTGCAGGACTCCAGTGCAGTGATGCTCTGTCCCGAGTCTCTCCCCATGACAAAATTTCCGTAGCATCAAGATCAATCCACTAGCACATTTTTATTCTGTGTTTTGTGAATAACAAGCAGTTCTGCTCTCCTGGGACTTTTCTATTGCCATGTAAAGCCACGGAACTTAAGCGTAGAAGAGCTGTAATCAAATAACCTTTTATCTAAACTTCATCAAACACACTGCCCTGCAGCAAAACCTACCTAACTTAACTACATCACAGACATTCCCGTTCCACTAATATAATGATTAGAGGCACAAAGGCAAATGCTCTAATGTTAGAAACGCAAAATTACAAGATACTTTAATGACCTTACAGTCTCACTCATTGCAATGGCCAAATGGCTTCATCTTAATGAGCAATTTCTTTTTTTCTTTTTTGATCTTTGGGTGCGCAATTTGAGACAAATGTGTGCTTAAAAAGAAAAGGAGAGAGAGGGAAGTCAGTGCTCTTGACATAGCTACATGTATCTCCTAACGTCCTGAACTGTAGCTGTGAGTCCTGGCAACTTTTGCAAACCAAAGTGTTTCCCAGTTCACCCAGCACATTTCTGTTAAGACATAAAAATACCGAGATAAATATATATAAAAGCACTGTGTATACACTATACCTCATCAAACTCTTCAGTCATTTTCCTTATGATTTCTGCATTTTGCATGTTCCTGAACATTTCAATCCTTACAGTACCTGCGATGTAACAAAAGAACAGAAGAAATTAGAAAAACTTGCTTTTGCTGTGTCAAAATATTCATCTCTACGTTTTGTTGCTGCTAAACTTACAGCTCAGTAATACACAGGAGAGAACAAATAAGAGCAATGATACTGAAGAAGAAGAAATTGGTAAAAAAAAAAAAAATTACCCGTTGAAGAAATGGGTTAAAAAAAGATCATTTGTCCTGTAAGGTACTATCAGATTGGGTGGTAGTAAAATTTTTTGTCTTTTTCACTCTTTGCAGCCAAGCAGATGCGACGCAGAAGTAGCTGAAGAGGAACACAGCGCTCGCGCCGTTGTCTGCGGTTACGAAGTGTTCTCAATTCTCTGTGCAAAACCAGATGAAGAGCAGTCCTCCTCTTCAGCAGCTGGTGCTAGCACCGCTCCACCCTCCTGATGGGGCTGCCCACGGCCGCCGTCTCCCCGCAGAGCCACGGGACAGACCTCCCTGCCGCTCGGCTCCAGCCCTGTACAGCTGATGGACATGGGTGCCTCGCGGGGTACAGCAGCTCCTGCTTGGAGCTCTTGGGCTCCAAAACCAAAGGCTCTGAAGGGCTCCGATGAGACAAGAAGCTGCCCAGGAGCTAGAGCAGCACTTGCATTTATGATACATTTACGTTAGAGATTATCCCATTCCCTGACTTTGTTGGAACACTGAAGCTGGCAGGATTAAAATTTTATTTTGAATTGGACGAGGATCCTAAAATGAACTGGCTGTAAAGCGATAGCAGGAAACAAAAATTTGTGGTAACTCCATGCTAAATGTAATCAGTCCAAAAAATAGAAATATTTTTATACCAAGTTATTGCCTGTTCAATTAAACATGATCTATCCTCCAACCATATGACATAAGTAGCATAAAGTCAGCCCCTGCTTCATCTTCTTTTGTTAACGGAGACAAGGCAGAAAAACCCAGCAAACTGCAGAGGCTCCAAACGTCTCCCCAGACTTACAAGTATTGAACAGAGGGGCATCACTGCCTTTGGAAAATTACAAGTGGATCAACGAGCCACCAGCTGGCTCCAAAATACAAACCAGAAGAGCAGAGGCTCAGCAGCTAACAGCAGTGAATTAATTCCTGTAAAAGGGTTATACTAAGACAGATATTAAATATCATGGAAATGTTTTAATTCCTTTATTTTCTTCCTTCAAAATGAAGCATTAGGAAGCTGAGCATTTCAAAAGAAGTAGCCAGAGATCACCAGATTTGTGTATATTAACAGGAGTAATGTTTTACAGTGCTGCTTCAGTTTTGATTTCTTCATTTGGTGGTGCTTCCTCTGGGGTAGCAGTCACTTGTTACCTCTTTCATACCAGCCTGCCAGTCAAATAATGGTGTCTGAAGTCTGTGCATGGTGATTTCCATATTTTTCATAAAGAATTAGTAATGTGCTACATTAATATAAATCAGTGAATCCAGGAGAACACAACCATATGATACATGAAGATCTCTTATCAGCTTTGACATCAGTTCTCCTTGTAGTTACATTTTATACCTTTCCCCCAATATTCACATTTTGTTTCTCCTGAGTGAAGTTGCGCTGTGTCGACCAGTCTGCAGCTATTCCTAGGGATTCTTCTCAGCTGCATTAAGAGCTTCTCCTCTCACTGCACACTGTTATCGCTTCTTCTTTTCAATGGTAATATAACTCTCCTCGAATAAGCAGCCTTTGTTATGTTGTTTTTTCTATTTCCAATTCTAATTTTATTCAGATCCATTCATATCACCTGTTAATAACCTTAAGCAGTGTTCACATTGTATCTAAGCATGTTACCATGTCAGAAGAAATACAAAATCCCCCGTTAATTCACTTCATTCAAATCTCTCTCCTCCTCAGCACAGTTCTCTTGCAGTCCTTGATCCCAATTCAAATCCATGCAATTTCTTACACCCATATTCAAGGACTGTTGCTTTATGCTTAGAGGGAACATTTCCATATCACACTGAGGAGGTCAGAGAGCTGAACAGCACTAGAAAGTTGACAGACTTGGATGGTGATTGCTCTACTACTGTAGACCAATCACTCATATTTCAACATATTAATCCACTAATTTTGAAAGTAATAAGCAGATTACTTTATGTTTACTTAAAAGCAGATAGTTAACTCCTGCTCTGTTTTCCCAACTTCAACACATGTTTGTCCACACAAGGGCAAATTCACCGCCACTCATCATTCTCAGAAGCGTTAGGATTGCAAAACAATTCAGATTGGCAGGGATTCCTAAACGCCACCTGGTCCAAACCCTTCCCAAAGCAGGGCAAGCTACATGTGTGTGTATATATACACAACCGAGGAGGAAAAGGCACTCCTCAAAGAGCACTCGAGGCAAGAAACGACACCTCTGCCTGGCAGGAGCGGAGTGGAATTTGATGGAGGGGTTCAAAAAGTTCAAACAACAAAGGTCAACATCTAATGTTTCTCAACGGTGAACAGCTCAGATTTGCTGAGGAGGATTCGAGAGCAGAATGAAGAAGGAGATAAATCTCCACGAGCTTATGCAAAGTGTTGCTTTTCTGGCATTAGAAGTGCTAAGCAGTGAGAGGAACGCTCAGAGACAAATCGTAATGAATAAAGGAGCAAATACAGGAGGGAATGAAGAGCTTAAACAGAAATACAGCAAGCTAATTAATACAAAGATGGGACTCAAGGGAAAAATTAATTAAATACCACAGGGAGAACAAGAAGAATAAAGACAGAGGAACACGGAAAGCAAGGAATCTCTCATTTGGAAAATGGCTTAAATCCTTACTTACAGTCTCCTCTGAAATTGCTTTGGACCCCTCATCCTTAAAAATATTAACATCAGAATTGGTGAAACTGTATGTTACACTCAAATTAAAACCAGTGTAGCAATTACACCTAGTACCACTGTGTCAGTAACCCAATTCTTGGGTTTCTCATTGCCCCCTCTCTTGCAGTATCAGTTTAAGTCTGGAAATCTAACATCAGAATGTCTTTACCATAACAAGCTACTTCTACCATTACCAACTATAGTGCTGAACGTGGACTTTCTGTAGTCCACGTTTCTTTTGCCTTAACTATGTTCTCAGTTATAACTTCACGTCAATACAGACCGTCCAGTAATTACTTTGTTGTTCTTCCTACCTGAAATTTTCCTCAAAACCTACAATAAAAATCATCATAAGCTGTTATGATATGGATTAACAACTTGATAAGAGGAATCAAAAGCTGCGTTATGTTTTTAATTTATGGCTCTGTTTAGCAGTATATTCTGTATCATTCTGCAGCAGCTCAAAGCAGCCCCAAAACACACTCATCTGACAAGTTTACTGTGATTTTGGCTGCTGAGGCAGAGCAACACCCCCGAGATGTCTTCTCTCTCTGCTCCTGGTTCCTTACCTCATCTGCACAGACGTGCACTTACAAAACACATTCTTTTTCTTGTACTTTTGCAATCCATAATTTCCTCCTTTTGCCTTATTTCTCGCTCCATGTGAACTCCCAAGAGTACTTCCCCATCCTTTATTCCTCTGCTACCCAAGAGTATGAAACAGGTGTTTCAGTTTGCCTTTCTCTCCACGTTTTGCCTGTTAACGAGATCCTGGGCTTGTAATAAAATTATAGGCTGCTAAAAACAGAAAGAAATGAATATTATTGTCTCATTTTCAGGTGCCATCTTATATTGTCCTCAGGAGATCACAGTCTCAAATCCCGAAAAAATGTAAATGCCTTTTTCAAAGCGTCGCCATGTGTTTGCTCCCAACCAGGATGAAGGGAGCACCAGTAGGCAGAGAGGTACCAGCACGGAGCAACGAGCGCAGGTCCAAAGAGCAGTCTGTTGCCCAATCTTCCCTCAGGGCACATTGGCCACTTTGTAAAAACTTTTTTTTTTTAATATTTCCTTGAAGGAAAGACAGGGGATATCTACCTGTGCATTCACCTATACATGTTAAACCTAGATTTACACCCTGCAGTTTATTGGAAACTTTTTTCAAGTCTTCACAGCTTGGATATGAAATGTGCTCTGTATCACTGCTCTCAGTTTTATAAATTACTGAGGTCAGAGCCAAACCATAGCAAGTGAGCACAATTACTATTAATACTCTATGCTACAATAAATATATTGTACTATTAACATGCTGTACTATACTAATTATATTACTCAAATAAATGGTTGAGATCTGTTAACTTACTTTGAATGTGTCAAAATTCTTCCCTCCTGCTTCAACTTTTAGTTATATATTTATTTTGCCCTCTAAACAGCATTATTAAATGCCTCTGCAATCATTGAGCTCAGTTTATTAAACTTCCATTCATGCACAAAAGTGCTAAGTCAAAACTAATTCCAGCTTTAGTTTTAAACCACTATTGAGAAGAATCAGGACCAAGAAGTTCCCACTCAGCAGCTACAGCCATACTCTAGTAACATCCTGCAAACCACTGAGCCCATCGCTGTCTCTCATCCCAAACTGGCCAGGGCCTCTGGACACAAATATCCGAGAAAACTGACACTCTAGAAGGCAGCCAGGGAGGATACAGGGCAACGGCAATCAACCATTAATGAAAGTTTATTCATTTCTTTTAGTAGCTGTTCGAACATATTTCTGCCTTTAATCCATGGTAGAACTTTCTCTCTCACATTTTAAGTTCTGATCTCCCTAATGAATTTTGAGCAGAATGACTTTCTCTCATTATTCCAACCTCACATTAATGACTGCAGTAAACCCAAACACTGTGTTTTAACCTATTGCAAAAGATGATGCTCTGACTTTGTGATGCTTTGCTTCCACAGCAGGTGATACCCAGGAAACTCAGCAGACATCTCCTGGGGAATTACTCAAAGGCAAAGTGACTTCCTGGCTCCTCGGGCTTCATCCCTTCAGGCAATCAGGTAAACTGAATTACCAGGACCCAAGGCCACTGAGAGAGAGCCCAATATCACTCGTTCTAACCTGAAGACTTCCCCCACGCCTGTCGCTGAAGGCAGATACAGGACAGAGACAATGTGCAGGTAAAGGCCGTGGACACCACTCTTCTCTGTAATGGACCTGACCCTGGCAATACAATTAGATGGCAAAACTTCTAGTTAGAAGGAGACAGGTACCATGCACAGACTGATATAAATATAGAATACAATTTAGCAGTACTGGAGCGAGAGCAGGATGGTGTCTGCTTCTCTAAGAGCCCACTATTTATTCTTTCATTTTATATGTACCTTTTTTGACATCCCAGCTGTCTTTTTCTCTCTTTGTGCAGAAACACAGATGTAGCCCTGCTTAAGTAATCCCCACCTTTCCGTCTTCAAAAGCAATTACTAAAGTGCATAGTAGCACTACACAAAGTAAATCTATGCCCTCCTTGACACAAAAGACACAGAATCACCACTACAGCATCTCCCTAGAGACCAAATCACTTTTGGAATTTAATTCCTATCCCGAAAGCAGCCTGGCTCAACCTTCAGCACAGCTTGCACAAAAGACATGAGAGGAGGCCACTTACAACCACACTACTTGTAATATAGTAAGAAACTGCTAAGATGTATTTGTATTTGATTGCTTTTTATAGTTACTTCCTATCTAGAGCCAAGATAAAGACATAAACCCAAATAAGGGCATAATTTGCTAGAAAGCTAGAGCAGTGCTGCCAAAAACATCAATCTGATGGTTTTTCTTACCTGCTTAGTACAGATGTGGCCCCCAATGACAAACGCAGAATACAGAAAATAAGCTGAGCCAAAAATAACAACCAAAGTGATGTGAATCTGGCTAGCAGGACAGGAGCTGCTCTGAATCATTAACACCTAGAGGTATTTCTTGGAGAAAAAAAAAAAAAGGCAGCAGCATTAGAGCATCAGCACTGACCTTAGAGCGTTTTCCATGTGACCAGTAGTGTTTTCCAGATCAATACGTACATGGTTAAACGAAGCAGAAAATAACTAGCACTATTTAAATACCTTACACCATTTACCTCCAATGAGCAGTGTTAAAAATAATTTTACTAGCTGTGAATTTACTAAGTGGCTCACAGGAGTAGAGTGCAGACTTTATTCTGCAGGAACAGGAACGCTTTCCTTTTCAGCAGGGATTTGAGCCATTATGCAGAACTTGCAGTGCAGAACTTGCTCTCAACACCCTAATTTCAAAGGTGATTTGTCTTTCTCCATATTGTACATTTGGCTGCTCTAAACCATTCCAGCATCAGAATTTTTCTCAATTAATTGAATACATTTACTTTAAAATATTTGAAAGTCCAAGTTAATTTACATTCATAAATTCATTATTAATTGATTCTGAAACGGCTTATCTTTGTTCTGCTGCCATACCGGGTATATGAATCATTGAATATATTCAGACAGAAATATTTTTTAAAAAATGGATGGTTAAAATTACTATCAGTAGTTTTACACGGGAAGACAGTACAAATATCATCCAAAGCACACAAAGATAAAGAGCAGGAAACTTTTTGATTTGAAAATTAGCCACACTAAGAAAAGCAAGCCTTCATTTTGAAAACTTCTATAAAACTTCTCCATACGTACATTTTCACACACACAAATGTCACACACAACCATGTCACTTGTCAAGCGGATGATATTCACGTCAGCTTGACCTTGTTCATGTCATTCTAACCTTAACCTGTCTTCACTTAAAGAACTGAAAATGCTTCTGTGAAAATCACATTTATCTTCTCTTATTTTCTCTGCTTTATATCTCATTTTCGCTCTGAATTCTTTAAGTTTTTGCTTCAAGATAAGCATATTCTGAAGAGACCCTCAAGGTTCAGACTCAAAACATACAAAGTTCAGATCTGGTTTATCTGCACCAAGCATGAAACCAAAATTAAAATCAAGTCATTTCCATCTCTCAATCCTACTTTTCCATTTTTAAATGTGGTTAACAGTACGCTTTTAGTTGCCTTGTATGTATATGTTTATCTGTGTATTATGTACACAAAACATTGTATAAATCCTTGACATCCTTGTAACTGGAATCATGCATAATTGACAAGTTTTGCTTTTTTCTTTAAACATGTGTTAGGCCTTTTTCTGTAACTTCTCCATATTCATACACTAAAAAAGGTTTTTACTGAGAAAATTGTGGGAAGACGTATTTTATACCCATAATAAAATGTGGGCTTCAATGTAATGAATAATGAATTTTCTGATTTCCTCCAAATATTGAATGTTTCTGATACTGATTTCTTAATAATGCATAAAAATGGCAGAAATAAAGTTTTTAGCATATGCCAAAGCCAGCAGCATTTCTCACCAAAAATTTGCTGTTACTTATGGAAGGACCATTTGTAGGGAATTAAGTTTATCAAGCGTCCTCCTTCTCATCTGCAGTAATAGCCATCTGTAGAGTCATATTATGTCATGTATCACAAAAGAAAACTAAGTGAAAATAACCAACTAGCAAAAGACTAATTTTTTCAACCAAAATACTACTTCATTTATGGAGTTATTAAACTGTTAGAATATTACTCAAAGTAAATAATCCTATTTCCTGGCTAATTTGCATTCTGAAATCCTGTGCGACAGCAAAGAAGGCAGATGCTTGGTTCAGGTCTTTTCCCAAGTCCTGGAATAGCCCCTTTCTTACAAGCCGTTCACAAACCCTTACAAGCTCAGTGGCCTGTCCCACCACTAACCGCTTCTGGCTGGGAAAAACAAGGATCATAAATGTGTTTCTACAAGGGAAGCAATGGGTGAGAGCTGCAAAATCCCTCTTTCCCTGCAAACCCGGGCTATCACTCAGGATTCTGCACGTGTGCTGCTACAGATCCAAACTATATTCCTGGCAGGCAAGCAAGGAGGCAATTATAACACCTATTTTATGGATTATGAATACAGAATACAACAAATAACTACTACTAATAGACATGCCTTGCCTTTTTTTCCAGACTCTTTTTCCAGGTAGAAATATTCCAATACTGGACCCCAAGTCTGTCGTCTTTCCAAAGTGCTTAATACAAGGGCCTCCTTTCAGAGGATGCATTTGAAAATAGCAGGAAAACATAAGTTGCTGAACTTAGTCCTGGTTAACTATTCTGCACCCACAAAAATACCATATAACATCATGAAGAAAGACTACATAGACAAACTGCGATGAGATTGTTGCTGTTCCTTGGAAAAAATTATAGCAAGATAAAGGCAAATCTCTAAGAAACTATTTTCACTTCTTTGTACTTAAAATCAGCAAAGACAATGTGAACAGGACAAACAGGCAAGCTGGCAGCAAAGATGGTGACTGTATCCTAGTCTGAACCCAGTTCTTGAAATCAGACACTTTTGGTAGCTCAAGTGGGACAAACTCCGTATTTTTATCAAATGTCCCTTTGAAAACCTAGAAAGCTTATCAAAGTCACACTAAAAATAAAGGTATTGCATTCTAGTAGATACTACTGTATGAATCAGAATACATTATAAAAAATGTAATCGACTGAAGAGCTTTTCAGAGGAGTTGACAAAGGACAGACAGATACTTGAATATTTGGTTAATATTTATTCAGTTTTAATCGCACAGATCTTATAACAGCCTGAAAAATACATTAATTTTACAATTTTTAATATTAATCATTTATATAACATGCCCATGGATTCATATTTACAAGAGATCACTCTTCAGATGAGAAAAAGCCTCCTCCAGCTTCACGTAGAGATAAGAGCTTCATTCAAGCACATGCACTGCCCAGAGATTGTGCTCAATATATAAAAGCTAATGTTTCTCTAAATGGAAAGATCAATTTTGTTAGAATCAATTCTATTGCTAAATAAATCTAAAACTATTAAGTTTTCTTCCTAAATGATTCCTAACTGAGGTTATGAAACATACACACCCCTTTCACCTGCTTAAAAAAATTGAAAGAAATGTCAAATCAAGTGCATTTATTTACATATCAAATACTTCTAAAACTGTAAATGCAGCAAATGCAGTGTCACTTCCAATGTTCCCCAAAGAACCTCCTCACAGGTTGTTGCTCCCCTCTTCTTTCCACCAGTTAATGACCACAAAATTATATTTACTAAAGGCAGTTGTATCTATTAGGGGTAAGTCTAGCTCCAACACTGTGGAAGAAGGCTGAAGAATTTGAAGTCAATTATGCAGGAGCAAATGGAGAACAAGAATTTGAAGGAGGATGAGGCCACAAGATTCTGTTGTTTATCAGAAATGGACACAAACAAGAATATTAAGAACCTCTTTTAAGATAAGGGAAAATGCCCTGCAATAGACTACATATTCCTCCTATGAAAAAGAATCTCTGGTCTTGTCCTCCCAAAATATGGAAAACGCCCAGATTACCATACTTCATTTTCACTCAGGATAGCTGAGGATGCATTTTACCCTGGGAGGGCTACCACTGTAGTTTGTTCTCTTATGATAAGGTTTTTACTGCTTCTAGACAACAAGTATGTTCCTGGAAATGGAGAAGAATTTACTGCAAAAATCCGACATAACATACAGCTGAACTCTTGGGAAAATGCCATCTTTACATTCCTTCTACCGTAGCTGTTTGGGAGCAGAAGGTCACTAACATAAGCTCATCAGAAATATATTCCTTGGGGACAAACAGAGTACTGAAAATGGATAGAAAAATCACTATAAGAAAAAAAAAAATTAAGTGACACTCAAAGCACTGCTGCTTCCCCACCAATACAGGAAGGTCTTCCCAGGAAGCAAGTGCTCCAGCAGCAGCATATGGCTAGCAGTGGCATTCAGCCCACATCAGTCAGTGACAAGATGTTTAAAAAAATACAAATCTTTGGCGATTGCAAGACTGCTGCTTTCTCTAACAAGCAGGAAGACAAGGCGGGAGAAATTAGACAGGTGTAGGGAAAAAGATGTGTTTATGTCATGTAAGGTGCCAAAGAAATGTGAAAAATCTGAGCAGTACAGACATTGACACAGGGTGGCTACCTAACCCCTAAGCCTGAGGTCCTTTGTAAAATGCTTCCAAAGCTTCAGTCTTTCCACAAAGTTAGTTTTTTAACTTATGCTACAAAAAAAAGTGTCTTCTGAAGGTGCTTAGGGCTCATAATCCTTTTTCTCTGATACTTTAACTGAACTTGGGAAAGAAAGAAAAGGAACTTCAGCTTAGATCAGATGATGGTCTAAAGGTGGATTCCCTTGTTGGTTATAGAATGAAATAAAATATTTCTGAATTGCAGGTTATTTTTGATTCTACTAGGGCAGATTACAGGAAGCATCAGAGAACAACGAATAGTTCATTATGGAGTAAAAAATACAAGAGTAGAGCTCTGTCTTTCCTAATTTTCAATGTTGAGTTAAAAACCAGCAGAAAGACACACATGGAAAATTCATTAAAAGAGAAAGCTGGAAAGATCACCTCATGTACGGTAACATGAGACTGATAAAATATGGTGAAAAAAAGTTGGCTGCTTGCTGCTGACTTGATAAAGTAAGAGAGAGAAAGAAGTAAAATTGGTGCTTCATCCGCAAGAAATCTTCTTTCTTACTAATCGGAAGGCAACTGAATCTTCACTCCCTCCTCTGGTTTAAAAGAATCTCATTTTCCTAGATAGAAAGAAAAAATAGCAAAGTTAAATCACAGTTACGCCTATTACTTCTTGTAATAAAAAAATGGGAAAAAAAGAGAACTTGGGGTAGGCTTACCTTGCTTAATAAATCTTTTGACTTCTTTTGCTGATAAGAAGAGTATCTCTGCAAGGATTTGTACATTTGACAAATGACAGGAAAGTAAGGAAAAGAGAAGGTAGGCTCTTGACAAACATGCTTTAAATAAATTATTCCAGAATGTAGATAATATTTCTACATAAACCATGCATACGAGGAGTACCAATCCATGTCTCACATCTTTACCAGCATTTGCGCTAACACATGGTTTGCATGACCATCACACTTATTCTATACGTTTCCCATGTTCTGTACCTCGACATCCCGAACACTGGATAAAGAAGTTGATTAAATCCAGAAGTGCTATGTCCCTGTCTTGTTTATATGATTCAATCCAGTCGTCCACCACAGACTGTCAAAAAAAAAAAAGGAATATTTATCAGATACTTTTGTAAGTGTTTTATTAAAGGCAAATGACCTATTCTTTTCAGAACATGATTTTATAACTGAATATTTATGTTGCACAATTATACATGTGTACAAATTCAAAAGTCTACACACCTTCTCTCAGGGTGGAGACAGAACAAATATTGTCAGAGAATAGAATTTTATGTGCTGTATTCTGGTTTGTAATTGTATAAACTGAGGTTCAAAGGCAAATTGTAATTTCTCAAAACTCTACCTGCAATATTTATTCAGTTGAATAAAACACTGTGATTCCTTGCTGAATTACCAACATATATTCCAAGAAAACTGTCAGGCAGCAACACTCTTTGGGATAAGAGCTGAATTTCCATTGCACAGTGAACACATCAATACTTAGAAAGGTCAAACCGGCCTGTCTGTCATTCAGAAACACCGTCCCTAGCTCAAGCTGACAGACTGCAGCTGGGACTATTCTGGAAATAAGGCAGTTTGGTCCTTCTTACAGCAGTCGAGTGTCCGTAAGCCACCTGAACCAGAGCACATGAAGTTGAGTCACGAAACGCACCCGCAAGCGTAGAAGGTCCGTCGATATCCTTACAACCTCTGAGTTCTTATGGTAGAAGAGAAAACAGACCTCAATCCTCCTCTGTGCGTCTCCCATATTCTCCATGGGTCAACTCTTTGCGGGCTGCAGGACCTGACTGTGGCTTGCACAGAAAGGTTTCCCTATCTTTACCTTCGCCCATGCTTGTCACACCTCCTAACATTTCCTGAAGTCCACAATGTTAATCTTCTGGGCCTAGAAATCCTCAGGTGTCTCTTCTGAGAGCTAACAGCTCGCTTGCCGTCCATCCCCGGGACTGGTGACGCTCAAGTTTCACGCCCGACATCCCCTCTGGGCAGCCCGGCCTAGGCAGGCTGAGGAGGCCCGTCCCCGCTCAGCCTGAGCCTGCTCCCCGCTACAACGTGTTCTGCACCTCCCCTGTTCACCTGCTTCTTCATACACCAATGGACCCATGTTCGTTTCTGCAGCCACGGGTTACAGAAATAGAACAGGTGGAGGAGAATTGGAGGAAGATCCTTTTTTTTTTTTTTGAAGAACAAAACCAAAATTATTTGATTCCTGCCAGTCAGAACCAGTCAGTTCAGTCCAGAACCCATTCACACCCATATTCACAAAACGAAGAAAAGGACTTGATCACAAGACCTGAGGCAATGAGATCTCTTCAGCAGTAGGAGCAGAGAAAGAAACTACCAAAATCAGGGGGAAGCTGCTGAATATGGAGAGCAGATGAGGACTAGCGCCTGCATCAGCTGGGACAGCACACACAGTTTTAACTACAGTTTTGGGCACTCCAGAAGATGTTTCAGACGGGATCCCTCTTCACCTAACTTTGATGTGTGGCCCAGCTTGTGGCTCACGTCACTCTCTCCCTTCATACTCAACACGGCCAATGTATTCAGCAAAGCTCATGGTGTGATTCATCTGACCAGAGGAGGTACCCACTGTAAGCTGAGATAAAATGAGTTTACTACTGAAAACTGTACTAATTACACTAATTAGATCTCCACTGCCCATCTGGAGAGCGCCAAGCTCCCACAGAGACACCCAGACCTGTGCGCTCCCATCCCTCATCACTCAAATTGTAGCTACCAATTCCTATGAATGAAGGGGCATTTTCCAAGGAGGAAAATCAAAATATCCCGTGTGGATTAGAGTGTAGCTGCTCTGCACCATTCGGCCCCGTGTGCTTGCCGTGCTGCTGCTGGGTCTTTTAGGGAGATTACAGCTTTTAGGCAACAGGAGGCAAGGAAGCTGGGCTGCATATGCTACAGCAGTTGGAATTCTGTCAAACTGGTGACTTTTGATGTAACAGAAAAGAGCTACAAAAACTGAAAAAATGAGAGTGAAAAAATAAAGGATACACATACTAGACCTAAAACAGAAACAAATATAAGCTGAACCAAAGTAAAATAGCAGAGTCCAAAAAAATTTTTTTTTTTCGTTTTTCTTGAAGTGTTTCATCTATTTTATCAACCTAGAGGGAGGCATGAGGCTAGAGATATTGTAGCTAATCTTTAAGCAACTCAAAGATTAGAGCTTAGTTAGAGCAATAATATCTATACATTATGTTAACGACTCCCACATCATTCCCTCTCACTTGGCAAAAACTATATATGTGTATGTGTAGATAACTGTGTGTGCACGTATGTATATATATATATGTATATCTATATACACACACACTTACATGTGCCATGTGTCTAGTTCAGCATGTCAAGTCCATTCAAGTTCATGCTATTGAAATGAGACTTGAAGATTGGGAAATAAATTTTTAAAAAATATCTGTGCTTGTACTTCTATTTTTATGAGAAGTGAGTGAAAATCAGGATCTTCTGCAATAGCAGATGATATATAGCACAAACACACAATCAGAAGAGGGATCTGCAGCAGCTTATAGCAACTCACAGGAGAATCTCACAAAGGAGCTCTGTGGTGACCCTGCTTTAAGAGCCACCACGCAGGGGAACTTGAAGACAAAATCTAAAGTGCCAAATAGGCCATCTGATGGAAGAAATAAGGACCTTAAAGGGTGTTAAGCAAGTAATAGAACGGATCCATAGTCTGAATCAACAACTTGTAATCAGGCACGTAGACGCTGCAGCTGTACTGACCTTTGCATCTCGAACTCTGCTAAAAGATAAATAGGAGCATTTTATAGCACTGAAGAGAAATAACAGCTTGGATTGCCAGGAAAAGCAAAAGTCTCATTCAATGAATGAAATAATGAAACTAGTTATCTTATTACTTTCTGAAGGCTTTTCAGATAGGAATTCATTTGATACCCCTTCAGCACATGAACATTACTGCACTTTGGAGAATTAAGTGCTCACGGAAACAGAGGGACTAACTGCAGACGATACCTCGCCAACTTGTGCAAATTAGCAGAGCCCCGCTAGACGTTAATGAAAGTCGATCTCAATAAGCTTTTTCACGATTTAAATTAAGTAATAATTTGGCAGTAGTGCTGCTAACACAAAAGGAAAACAAATGGCATCCTATGAGAAGCGCGTGCTCAAGTATAAGATCCGAGTCAATTGAAAACCAAGGCAAATCAGGGACAAATAACATTTAAATAACTTGCCATTTCATACACTTGATTGTGGACATGCTTCCTTTACACTGAATATGACAACAAAAAAAAAGACTCTATGATGTGTTTAAATTAAAAGTGAGAAAAGTAAAAATACAAAAAAAAAAGTAGCACAGCTTATACTGATATCTTCTGCCAGAAAAACAAAATTATGCAAATGAAATTTGAAACTTATTAAAACAACACCAAAAAAGGCATGCTGAAATTAAAAGTTTCAATTATCTGTATAAAAGAACAGCCTGAATAGAAGGTAAAAGCTGGAAAGTGCTTTAACACACTGTGACAAGGACTTAGGAGTGCAGTGGAAATAAAAGCATAGGGAAGGAAATGAAGGAGCGAGAGATGTGTAATATTCTAAGTTTTTCAAGTGAATCCATGCAGTTTCTGGGGAAAAAAAATGAACAGAAGTCTTTTAAGGTCAAACTTGCTGGAAGAATGAAGTAATTACACAGACAGTTCCTGGAGAGAAGGTAGCTCCTAACGCGCAGAAGGCGGCTGCACAGTTTAAGGCTGCACTTCGCAGTGGCTGTTTGGCTGCATTCCAAATCACAGGCGAGAAATATAATATATACTCAGTGAAAAGCCTAATGTAAAGTTAATAAAAAAGAACTGTAGGTTGAAAAGCTGCAATTTATCTTTTTTACTATAAGGATGGTCAATTTAGACTTTGAAATAGCTTGCCCTTTGCTAACACCTAGGCAGCATTTTCTGAAAAATCAAAGTGATTCTGTTTTTACCCTACTTTAATAGAACAGTACCCATTTCTACATTTTTTTTTCTCCTCACAAGCCAAAAACAGGAAAGAAGGCTTTACACAGGTTCTATTACATGCTTTTTTCTATCCTGAAGCAGAGAGAGGGAAGGAATAAAATTCTAAATAAAAAATTCTTATTCCAAATAAAAATTTGGGATCTGTACACTCCAGATAGACACAGATGTGTCTGGCATTGCATGTAGCTACATAGTTGTATACAGTGGAGTGGGAAGTAGATATTTGATATATCTATATCAAATATATCTAGTTGATATTGAATCTGTACATTGAGCAGTGTATCAGCAGTATATCAAATATATCTACTTGCTATATCTAGCTGATATATTGATATACTGGGAAAAAAGTCACAGATCACCCAAGATATTTCAAAAAACGATGACCGTCTGGACAGGAGAAGTCTTGTCTGGTTTAGCTATATGGGATGCTGATACAATGCTGTTAAATAACGCACGGCTGCCACAGGGGTTCACTTCCACAGGCAGAAGTCACCCTCTGTCCTGTGCGGAACCCGCAATCCTACATGGCAAAGGACAAAGCAGTGGTGTGTGGTGACTGCGGAAAGATTAATAGGATATTAAAGGATTCCTCTTTGATTAATTGATATTCTCTGAATCTCTGAACTGTTACTCTAGTAGCTGAACTGCTACTAGTATAACGAACATGAAAGCACACACCAAGGTTTTTTCTTTTTCTTTTTTTAAGCTAGTAGTATATAACCAAAAGCAAAGCAGGATGAAACTGCAGCCTTAGCTCAAATGACAAAACTGCTGCAGTTAGATTAAACTGCAAACTTAAACTCCCAAGGAGCTTCTGAGTCAGTCTGTTTTGGTGAAACCCCAAAACATTATCCATCCTCCAAATCGAGGAAAGGAATAGAACAAAGGTGCATTAGATTAAAACATGCTTTAATGTTTGTGAGCGGTTGATCTTTGGCAAAGACCTTTGCTCCCAGAGATTGGGGGACAGATGCAGAGACTCTAGCAAGAGAAGAGGGTGAACAGAGAAATTCAGGGTAGGGAGATCCATCAGGACTGAGAACTCAGAAACCACATTCACCCACGGCTCCCCCAAACTGCAAGCAGGGGGAAATCACAAAATACATCCCACTTCCTAATGCTCTTTTTCACCTGCCCATGTCACAGACAGGTTACTGGACCTTCCTCATGATGCGGTCAGAGCTGCTCTTATGATTTAAACTCAAGAGAAAAGGTCTATGTATAAAATATGATCCTACACAAGGCAGACATGGTCCTGGCTATACAGTCACTTAATGAGGAATAAATCCGAGCTGCTGCCAGAGGTGATCTGAGTCAGGGAGCTGATCTAGCTAAAAAAAACTGCCAAAGCGTCAGGTTTTAATTAAATCTGCTTCTTGGTGTGACTACAAAACACACAAGAAGTGTCAGAAACACCAGCTGGAGCTGTGGGAGAAGCTGGGACCAATCTTTTCAACAGCAGCCTCGTTTTTTGCCAGATTAAAGCAGGCATATAACAATTTTTCTCAATTAGAACCACTGGAAGGACACAGGAACATAGGGATTATCTATACTGTACAATAACTATGTGATTAAAACAACTTGTTGATAGAATGACAGGGGCTGGTGAAGCAGAGCCTAATCCACGCTGAGTGTGGCATAAGCCAAACCGAGCGCTGTGCAGCCCCGGGGCTGCTCTGCGGCGCTGGGCCTCGTGCCCCAGCAGAAGCCGCCCCGGAAGGACAGCAGAACCTCCCGGTGCAGGGGCTTTGTGCAAACGGACATGGGCACCTCCAGACACTCAAATCCCTGTCAGCTGAGCCAGACAGACAAGGAAGGTGAGGACCACATGTACCTTTCATCTCTACAGAGACACAGAAGATCTGGTATTACAATGAAAAATTCCCTTCCAACATATGAGAACACTTGCTATGGATACATATACCTAAATGTTTTTTAGCAGGCCATGGAGACATATTTACTCTGAGCCACCTCTACTTGACACCAGTGTCTTCTACTAGCTGAGCACAAGCACAAAGTTCAAAACTTAGCAGCTAATCTGTACGGCTAACAAATAAATTAAGGACAACTGGCAGTGCACTCCGTGTTATTGAGTAATCAGGCATTGATCTATTCATTTTCCAAGATCAAATACCTTTCTTGAGTACTGACTGCTCTCTCTGGTCTGGAGGAGGCATCAGACTCCTCGGTGCACAGTGAGGGATCCTGCTGCTCTGCCTGTTCGACCACCACAGAAGCTCACACGTCACTACAGTTGGTCGGCTGTAACTTGTTTGTAAGAATTTTCAGGCTGAGACTGAAATATTATCACTTCTTTAAGGAGTCTTTACATCCCTGCTGGCTTAACGCCACAGTCAAAGATCGATGCCAAAGAGTCTATGAAGAATTAAACTGAATTGTCTGGGGCCACATATCCTGTTCCACCTGCAGAAGTTTAGGATGGGAAAAGCAGTGCGTGGAGCTGCATCCCTAGAAAACTTTTGAGAAAAAGACAAAAACGACAAAGCAGAGGAGTGTGACATTTACCTAAAAAAAAGGCGGGGGGGGGGGAACACGGACAGTTCCAAAGCCAAAGGCACAATCTGAACCGACTAACAAAACGCAGCAGCAGCAAGTCCAGCCAGCACGTCCTACCACACCCCATACCCACACAGCTGCCAACAGGAAAAGGTCTGAAGCAACTATTGTATCAGTCCCAGAGCAAATTAAAACGCAGTGACAACAATTCAATACTTGTCTAATACGGTATCACATTGATTTATAGAGTGCAAGGAGACTTAATATGGAGAGAAGTAGCACTTAATCATAGCGGCCAGAGTCTATCTAGAGGCAAAGATTTATATGCAAAGAGCAGCACCAGAATTATATACGCTCAAAACATCAAATATTAGCATAGCTTTGTTTCCCTGGGAAAAGCACACAGCAGTAAATCCGAAGAGAACTAAGTGAATTCTGCAATAGCATCCAAAAGTGGGGGACAAATTTAAAATAAGTGAGAATTGAATGCAGCTAGAGAAGGTGCACAATGCCACAAGCTGACAAGACAAAGCCAGAAAAATCCAACAACTAAATTACATCCTGTGAGTAAACAAGTAGGAGTGGACAAATCAAAAATAAAAGCACATAAAGTGATTACGCACAAAAATTCCCATGTAATCTCTGTTTTTCATTACTGAATGCTAAGCATGTCATAGAAAATGTAAGTTCATACTGCAGGGAAATAATTCAGTATTGAGAAAAAATGGGTTCTGACATACACAAACATGTAATGTTTTGTCTGAAAATTAGCAAGACTGAAAAAAATGCTAAAGTTGGCCACAAAAAAATCTCTGCAGGAGCTATGAGAAACAAGATTGCCAAGTGTTCCTAATTGGTACATTAAAATCCCACAGCTATTAAGAAAAATGAGAAGTATATATGAAAAACTAATAATCTTGGTTTATAGAATCTAGGTTTCATATGGGATTACTATTTATCCGGAATTGCCAGAGGAAGAAAATATTAGATCACATTATAATTGCATTTTTTGTCCCATTATGGCGCTTTTCCTTTCTTTCTCTCTTTTTGGATTTTTTTTTTTTTTTTTAACCAACAACAAAGTTTTCTTAAGCACACAAGTGACACATACACTTGAAATTAGGATTGGGGTTCTTAAACATGGCTCAAACCATTTATGAAATTTTGCATCCCAAGCCATCAAATAAACTCACCTATCCCTTTGCTATTTGCTTATCCTTATTGCACTGCAGTTAAGGAATGACTTAAAATATGCTGCCTACCTGCTCGTGTCTTAATACTAACATATGTATACACAATTGCTTTTTGGAAGCGCACTTTAGAAATTTTCTGTTGGCATCTCTTTAGAAATAGGTTAAAATCTCTTTAGAAATGCATTAAAAACAGTTCCTCACACAGCCAGAGATTTATCAAATATCAAAGCAAGCCCCATTCCTTTTCATTTGGCTTTGGCATATATCAATACCTGTAAGATAAACATATTGTATGAAGCATATTGTATGTTCTATACCACAGTAAAACCAGAAAATAGACTCCAGATGTTCCCTCAAATCCTGCCAAAAATGAAATTTGGAAAAGTGTTGAAAAGCTGGCAAAATTGGAAGCTGATTTAAAACATATAAGGAGAAAAGTCACAAGGAATCTTCCTGCAGATTTGGAAGGAGTAAATTTGTTCTGTCTTCACCTACCAGGTAAGAAGGATCAAGCCTGTATAACTGCATATATCCTCTATGCAGAATGAAAACACTGTTTTTCTTTCCTGATTATTACTACTTTAAAAATACATTTTAGACCCTCCACGTATTTGAAACAGCAAGAGAATTTCCAGTGGTTTTACTTACTTGGAGGACTAGACTCCTCAGGGGGTTAGTTAGACCCATGTTTCTAACTGCACTGGAAGGAATATTGAAAATGGGACTTGGCCCCTCAGTTGCCTCATTTACAATTTTGTCGTTAATTTTCCCCATGTTATATAAACACAAACATGTATAAAAACACAATTGTTTCCTCATGTTTCCTCATGTAAAAAAGCACATTGTTTATACAGACACAGCGCAGACTGAACCTTTAAGTCACAACGTATTGAAAGCAAAACATGTTCCCCCAAATCAAAGCACATTGATTGGTGGCACCTGATGTCCTGGTTTGGTGAAATGCAAAGCAAAGCAGGTTTGCTTAGACAACCCTTGCCTTTGCACTGCAAAACAGGAACAGCGTTTGGGACCTGTTGTTTCTCCTTCGAGTGACAGTAACAAACTGCTGAAGCAGAACAACTAACTATATAATATAAACACGGTCAAAAACAATCACTTACAGGGAGGTTCTTGAGGCAGAACTCATATAGCCTGATTAATCCTCTAAGACCTCATCTAAGACCTCAATAAAGAGTAAGGAGCAGCTCCAGAGGCGACTCACTATCATAGAGATTTATCTTACGATGAGGAAATTTGCTTTCAGGATGTGTCCGTCTTTGTGGCTCAATCACAGGGGGAGTCCAAGCAACTAGTTTAGCCTTAATGTGCAGCAAGGATGCAAGCTGTGGGGCAGCTTCCAAAAGTGCTCAAGTCAGCAGGCGTTTTTGCAGGGGGAAAGAAATCATAGAATGCTTAAGGTTGGAAGGGACCTCCAGAGGTCAGTTAGGCCAACCCCCAAAACAGAAAATAGAAACAGAAAAAATAAAACAAACAAAAAACCCAACCTTTTTCTGCGAGTAATATCATCTTATGTTTTTTCTTCCTGTTACACTTAGTAGCAGATATCCTTTAATGCACTGCCTAATATCAACACACATTTTTAATTTGAAAGTAATTAATGAAATACAGAGTTTAATTGAAATACGTGATTTTTTTATGTCTCTTCTTGCAGGAGTATATATGACACAAAGCTCACTCCGTTCCTTCCGTTGTCACATAAGGACTAGATAAACATAAGGATCTGTTGGACCAACACAGTTTATGAAAACACGTAGTTGTTTACAAGGACATAGCGCAAACTCTTAATAGTGACACTAAACTAAGCAGAAATGCAGTGACACCATCAGCTCCTTTACCTGCATAGCGCTCTTCCCCAGCTTGACGACTTCAAACAAAGTGACAGGGTCCCCTTCTCCATTCTGCTGGGGGTGACCGTTGGCTCTGCCACGACTCGCTCCTCTGGCTCCTGCTTCCGAGCGACCCTTGTCTCCCGGAGACTTCCGCGGTTTCTTGGTGGCGGACTGGGCAAATAAAACCAGCAGAACGAAAGCCTATTATAGCTCTGGCACCTGAAATCACTCCGAGTTTCTTTATAAACAACACAGAAGTATTACACACACACTTACACACTCACACAAACACATACACACGCATCACAGATGAAGTCAGGTTAGAAGGGACTCAGTGAAGGTCTCTAGTCCAAGTTCCTGCTCAAGGAAAGGTCAGCAATGAAATGAAACGAGGTTTCTTAGGGCTTCAGGCACTCACACAGATTTATATTTATTAGCACTTGTTGTAAAATAACTTAAAAGCCACTGGGAGGTCAAGGTAACTGCTGTCAAATTCCCAGTGGTGAAGCACCACAGCACGTCAACACCCGCATCATCTCATTTAGCATAAACAGATAGATGACATTGTGACTAAATTTAGATAGATGCATCAAATTACATACAGGACAGCAAAGTGTTGCAAGTTAGCATACAAAACAAAGAGTGACAGAAAAAATAAACATCTTAGGAAGATAGCAGATAAACTATTGAATATGCAATTGCCCATGTTAACGCTAGTTTTTATATTTAAACATTTTTCCCCCAAAACAAACAACTTTTGTAAAATACATACATAAGAAAAAGATGCAGTTGTTCCATTCCATTGCAATTTTACATAGGCAGATCTAGCAGACCAATAAAATGGCCCCATTCTTGCTCTGAATGTTGGGAATGGAGTTTTACCTGTGAATTTTGCCTGTAAATCTGAATTTTTTAATATAAATTCTTTATAGGTTTCTCAAGCTTATAATCAGATCCTATAAATCCCACTTTTTAGATATGTCACCAACTGAATGGTTTGCTTTGAATGTAAGTTACTTTGTTCAAAAAAAAGCAGTTTCTTCGAGAGGAAAAAAAAATAAAAAAGGTAAAATCTCTGGTAATATCTTACTTGCAAAGTCTGTAACGTCTCCCTGCTTAGAGGCAGATCAAGGCAAAAACTGCCATTTTTCTGCAGAAAAATGAAGCTATTTTGAGAAATTATGTTAATTATTAATTATGCTATGAAAGCAAGATGCAAGTAACTTCAAGACTGCACCAAGGACAATATCTTCGTGAAACTATTTACTTGTAAAAGCATGTGAGTTGTTTATTCCTCTAGACCTGTATAGGAAAACGGCCCCTAGATTCCCGCAAAGCTTTTAGGAGAGAACATGAAGTCAGCGTGTTTGGTTGCATCCTCCAAGGACACGTGCATTAAGCATTTTCCTGCAGATAAAGTAAGTTCTTATGTGGAAGAAAGGTGGTAAAAGACAGCCAAGCTGTGATGTATCCTTCTTCCAACTGCTCTTGATAGGGCCAAAGAACTTAAAAATAAGGGGCAAGACAGCCAGGAACTGCTCTTGCAAACATGCAGTTAAAGACCTGCATACAAATGCAAACCAGAAAGCTTAAAATAACAGTAGCATCTCTGTGAACATTTTTTTGGGATAATGTGAACTTGCAAGCAGAAGAGTAAGAGAAGTTCTCCTTCACTGAAATTTTAATTATTTTCATAACTACCCCTATCATCAAGAAAAGGATGAAAGGATGAAATGTTACCTGCTAACCGCTGCAGGGGTACAATCACTGTTTAAAAATAGTGAAAGAGGGAATCAGATGAGTCAAGGCACTTCTGAAAAAGTACTGGTCAAAACCAGATGCTACAAGCCCAAGTAAAGAGCTCAAGATGGAAAGGATAAAGGCCTTTAGGGAAGATCTGGACTCAGATTAAAACCAGATCTAGTATTGAGTCTACTCAGTTAAAGCTTTTCTCTCACATAGATCCTTCTTTTGGCAACAAGGACGTGTTATGGTAGAGGAACCAAGTCTTTGAGTTAACAAAAGCTATTTCACACAAAAGCCAGACGCAGAATCCAGGCCTCAAGAAGGCAGAGGAAGGAGGACCCTGAACTGTATCCTTCTGAGCTGGGCAGAGTGACAGTATCTTTGGTAGCGGAGGTACTAGACAAAGGGTGTCCACAAAACCTTCGCTCCTGAGCACCAAATAGGCATTTGGTAAGAAGCCCAAACTAAATCCTGCTTTGGGACAGAAACACAGAAGCAAATCACAACTAGATTCCACAGGCACCAGGCCCAGGAATTGTGAAAAGAAATTCGCTGGCCCAGGAATTATGAAAAGAACCACTGTGGAGCATCTGTTCAGCCAGGGTACTCTTGGAAGCTGGATGAGCTACAAAGCCAAGCCGGAAGGTTAAGAAGTGACTGGTACAAAACGTGACTTTTTTAAGATCAAACTGAGTAAAGGACACTGAGGAAAAAAACCAAAACATACAGGAATGGTATCACCTAGGACTGATCAAGTGTTTCTCAGTGTCAAAACTGACCTTCCTCTTGTTCACTACTGATTTTATGGGGAGGCTGCCTGAAAAGTAATAGAAAAGGCAAGTTGGTTAGCAGGATGGTGCTTAAATGCATTAATGAATCCTTGTAAAAACTTTCATCATCCAGTTGTCCGCTGCAATGGAAGAGCAGATGCTCCCGAGTTGAGTTAGGACCACCGGGGGAGGAATAAAGAAGCAACGATGGAGAAAACTTCTCTATCCCACACCAAGAGATGCTGCTTGGAGCCAGGAGCTTGCAAGTCGCTAAAAAGCTTTCACTGTGAGAGCAGCAATGGCAAAGCCTCCCGGCCTCCACGCTGCAAATAAGACAGGACAAACAAAATTGGGGGCCCTTTCACTGGAACCTGAAGTGGGCTGGATGCAGAAACTAAACCCAGGCTTTCTGGCTGGGGAGAGAAAAAGTCCCACAAACACCTAGACATCTAATTGATTTAAAGCATTAAAGAAAGTACTCTCTATTATATATAAGATTTATCTGCTTTGCATTTTCTTTTTCAAACCCTAAAATATTCCACAAACAAGTTCTACAGCTCAACCTGTGCACAGAATACTTCACAGTGCAATGATTATCATTCCACCAAAATATCCCCTAAGGATATGAATATTTTATTTCTCACAGACTTCAGCTGAGTAGATTCTGCTTTCACTAAAAAAAGAAAGAAAGAAAGAAACACCTGGCATGGAGATCAGCTTCAGAGAAGTGAAGGTCCCCAAATTATACCTGTATGAAAGCAGAAATTCCTGATTGATTTTTAAATGTACATGTTAGATTAAATTCTCAGCTGCAGTTGTTGGTGGTTTATACACATAACAGAGAAGTTAATGATCCAGACGCAAATCTAAAATGGCCATTTAATGGATCACAGTTTACCTGTTGCTTTATGGTTTTAGCTAAGGTAAAGGGGATGTACCTTAACTACAATTAAACTGAGATTGTGAAAACTCATAGTTTTACTAATTTAAAAAAAAATAATTAAAAAGATGATGATCTTTCACCATTTCCTGTCTTTAAAACTATTTTTAAAGAAAAAACATGAGAAAACCACCACATTTGCAAAAACATGTAATGCAAACACAGCCAATATTAACTCATATACTTCAGAGAGAAAATAAATGTGAAGGTGGCTTGAAATTTTCTTTAAACTTCCCAGATTGATCCCATGTATTGCAGGAGGAAAATAAAGCCATCTAGCTATGCTTTTGGGAAATGTATTGTCTTTGGGCATGCTCACACTATAAGTATACTTAGATATAAGCATTAACAGAATTTTTAATGTTACCAAGAGCTGTGGGAGTTTTTCCAAACACAATTTCTCTGTGTATTGGGCAGCTAGGACAGGATGTGATCCTGCCTTCTCTCTGCCTCCTAGCTCCAGGAGCACAGGCAGGTGGACTGTGAGCACACACATGCACATGCATCCTAAAGGGGAAAATGTTACAGGTCTGTAGCTCCTCTGCCTTTTAAATGACAGCCTAGATGTTCACTCCTACTGTAAGCAGCTTTAAGCAATACCCTATTTACATTAGCAGGAAGAAGCTTTCTAAGCTTCCACTAGTTTGGGACATTTGCTTTTTTGTCATTCTTATTTGAAAAATCTAGCAAGAGCCCCAAAAGTGATGTAAAAGCTCAGCCCTAGGAGTATCTAGTGCCCATGCTAGAGGACTAAGAAAGGCTAAGAGTCTGCTGCAAAATTAGAAATTCACATAGGAAAGAAAAGCTGAAGTATCTTGTTCTTGACCTGAGAGCAAAACCGCCCACTTGGTGCAGGGCCAAAAGCACCAGAAGGGCCTTGTTCCGTCTTGCTTCAAAGAAGGATGCGAGGAGGAAGGCCGGAGGAGCTTGTCTTCCGCGTTAAAGACATTCATCTCTAGCTACTCCTACTTCTAAATCCAATAACTGAAACGTACCCAGGGTGACTCTCACTTCTCTGACCCTGTAAGCCACACTGTGCCGAGCTCCCGGGGAGTGAGGCCAGGTAGGTTAACGCAGAGAATGACAACACCCGTAAACAGCTTCCTCAAGGGAGTGCTCATCCACGAGATGGGGCAGAAAGGCTACAGCAAATGCGATCTGCGCCCCGGCTCACTGATGGGAGAGCTGCATTGCATCAGGAGGTCTTGGGCTTTCAAATCCCTGACCTAGAAGCAGCGAAAGCACCCGTGCCCACACGCTGGGAGAGTGGCAGGCGGGAAAGGCGCTGCGTGGCCAGCATCACTCAGCAACTCACTAAATACGTGCCCAGGGTTCACCAAATCTATATCCAGAGAGGATACTCACGTACAGCATCACATAAACACCTACCTCAATATATCCCACTGAGCAGACAGGTTTCTATCCTGAGCAGCTGCTCCACAGAGCGTTTTTCTGCAGGACTCAGTTTGGAGAGGGGCCTGGGCTGCTGCACAGCCCGAGCAGCTGCTGCTGAATTTGCTGCAAGGGGCTGCAAACTCGGGACATTTGAGCTAGATGCGGGAGTTACTCTGGAGTGACAACACGCTTTATTTCTTCACAAGTCAACTGTCCAGAGTATGTTCAGACAAATACTCCTCATTAGAAGGGTCTCTAAAGGAAAGGAGAGGTGGCTTGGAAAATAGTTTTTTCAGAAAGGGGAGTTCCACCCAAAATATTAAAAGTTCTCTATGAACTGAAAAGGTCTTTGCTACAAGTGTCAAATTTTCAAGCAAGGATCAAAAAATCACAGAATTGTTGAGGTTGGAGGTGACCTCTAGAGATCATCTAGCCCAACCCCTGCTCCAGCAGGGACACCCAGAGCAGGGGCACAGGGGCATCCAGGCGAGTTTGAAGATCTCCACAGCAGGAGCCTCCACAGTCTCTCTGGGCAGCCTGTGCCAGGGCTCGGGCACCCTCACAGCAAAGAAGTTCTTCTTCCCCTGGAGGTGGAACTGCCTGGATTTCAACTTGTACTTGTTACCCCTTGTCCTGTCACTGACCTCCACTGAGAAGAGTGTAGCCCCATCCTCCCCTCATGTATTTGTATGTGTTGATCAGATCTCCTCTCAGTCTTCTCTTTTCTAGGCTAAACAGGTCCAGCTCGCTTAGTCTTTCTTCATAAGATAAGACCGTCTCCTTATGAAAGCCCAGTATCTACAAGGAGGAATCTCTCTGGTGCTTAACACGTCAGTGCTGTGCAACACTGCGGGTGGCCCAGACAGTCCTCTCTGGGGTGTTCAGAAAGCCTGGAAAACACCACCGAGCAGCAGCCTACCTTGCTGATGAAGGGCCAGGGCCAATCCAAGCACTACAGCAGGAATCCTATTTAAAATAAATATATAATTACACATCTCTGATGGATTATGCTGTGTGTAACTGTACAAGCGCAGCTCCACAACCTTTCCTCCCTAGGGAGAAGCAAGCCTTTGGGCATACCTTTCCTCAGGTCTATAAAAGAAATGAAAAACACTGAAGCTAAGTACCAGTTGGGAAGAACAGCTACTCATTTTACTAAATATGTTAATCTCTGTCATAGCTGAGGGGAAAGTACCTCCCTGTAGCTAGTATGGGGAAAGGAGAAAGAGGAATATTAACAAATGGCTCAGCAGGGGAGCAATGCAGGAGCAGCATCTCCCGAGAGACAGGTAATCCAACGCCCATGGGGAAGGCAATAGGGATGTGGACGAGGAGGGAAAGCACCACTATAGGTCGCCAATACCTCTAATAAGCCTGTGATTTTCAATGTTACAAATAATGTCTTACATAATAAGGCACTAAGGCTTGTATAGGAAGGAAAAATATTGCAAATGTAAATGCCCAGCCTCTCCAAGGTATCTGTGTGCCTTCCCAGGGGTAGCAAAGATGGAATAACTTTCTTCAGTCGTTATTTGCAGAAGCACTGTTTGCAGAAGCTATTTTGCTTGTTTATTCTTTTCCAATTCTGCAGTATCAGATAAGGAAGAAGGATCTGACTGTGAATCTAAATAAATACATTTAGCCAAGTCTCCTGGAAAACTGTAACCAAATGACTGGATCTGTGGATGAGGGGAGAGCAGTGGACATTATTTACCTTGACTTTTGCCAGACTTTCACTGCTGTGAGCTGGGAAGCTGTGGTTGGGCTGACAGCTAGATGGTGGACTGCTGGCTGAACTGCTGGGTCTTCCTGTAACAGCAGGCTGGTGAAGGGCTTTGGGGAAAAGGACCTTGAGGACTTGGCAGACAGCAAGCTGCATATGAAAACGTAACGTGTCAAGGCAGCAAGGAAGGCCCACTGACACCTTGGGCTGTATGAACAGGAATGACCAGGAAAGTCTCCCCTTTCTCCTTAGCAACCATCAGACTAAGCTGGGAATACTGTGTCCTTCTCAATGGAGGGACAATGGAGTTGTGGCCCTTTGGATGCAAGATATTTTGATAAAATAGAGCAGAAGGCTAACGACAGAGTAAAAGGGTTTGGAACACTTTCCCTGCAGGGCTTTTTACAGCAGCTCATGGTGGGAGGACAAGAGAGAGCAGATACAAACTGAAGTAAGAGAAGTTCTGACTCAATACAACGAAAAAATTTCACCACTCAAAGCCGAGTAGTGGAACAGGTTGCTGAGAGAGGCGATACCTCCTCTGTCCTGGACAAAGGCCTGAGGGATGTGGTCTGAGCCCAGAGCTGACCCAGAGCAGGAGGTGGGACTGGGCCACCCCAGCCTGGGAGACTCCTTGACTCTATGATCACCATTGCTGCTCTTCTCTAGAACTCTTTCAGGGTGATTATATAAGCTTTGGAAATTCTGGGATAGGTGTGGAAGGACCAAGAAAAACTGGTCTTGGACAATGTGTTCAAAACATTGGCAAGCTATGGATTTGCTAACGGACGCATCATCTCTATTCCTTCCCTCACAATTCTAGCATAGGATTTGATTTTTTTGGCTCCTATTGAACAGTGCGACGACGTTTTCATGCAACTGCCTGTCACAACCCTACAGTCTTGCTCCTTGGCAGTAATGAATGGTCAGCTCGCAGCCCATCAGTTTGTGTGAACCTGCGACTGTTTCTCCTCCGTGTTCATCACTTCACACACACCTAAGGAGCCTGGGGCTGTGCTAAGCAAAACAAGCAATTGATCCTGCAGAACCGTTGACAGCAGGACTAGTAAAGTGCTTCAGGGAACAGTCCCATGGGGGATACTAAGAAGCTTAAGATAAAGGATGAGCAATGTCTTTGGAGACATTTGCCTCTCCTTTCCAATGAACATGAGACTTGAATAAAAAATAGAACTAGTGCCCTTGTAAGTGAAATTCCTAGACTGTGACAACTTTCTGGGGTAGTAGTCCGGTTGCTCCATCCTCTGTTTTCAATTAGATCTGCAAGAATTCACAGATTCACTCATCTCATAGACTCACAGACTACTGAGCTCTTTAAGACATTCCTCATTTTGCCTTTTGATTAAAGACTGGGTAAATACATTACCTGTTCTTAACATGTCTTAACATCTTAACATGTTTCTTGTTAAGATAAAGTCATCAAATGTGTCCATCTGATGTAGAAAACGGATCATCATAAGAAACACTGTTTAAAAACTTTCAAAAACAAGGAAGAAAAATTGCCCAGAAAAGCCCAGGACCTAAAGTATCAGCTCCTAAAGTCCAAAAACTGTGAGACAAGTTGAAAATCATTACAGAGGTGTTTGCTCTGGTGCAGCCAGAACACCTGAGAGTCAACACTTGTCTGTGTCCTTTCTAACAGCCTCACTAGCCCAGGCACAGTCAGTTAGACTCTGCATGGATCCTCTTAGGATAAAATAAAAAAATCTCTATCTATATATCTGTAGACATTCATCCTAGCATCGTACCTGTACACGAGGTCTAGGAGGAGAATCAGAGTAACTAGCGACAAACAGAACTTCCCATCAAGAATCTCAGAACTAAAAAGGAGGACCACACAACACAACAAAACTTCTGTATTTGCCTATACATTGGCTGTCAACATATAAAAAAAATAAAATATAAGAGAAAACTTCCCTAACACTACGTGCCATAGAGAATTGCTTCTGTATGTTCCCAGTCATCGTCTGGCAATGGTCAAAGACCATTTCTCAGAAGAAAGGCATTCTGTTAGCAAGCCTTATACAGCGGGTATCAAACCATGGATTAACTATGGGGCTACATGGGGTGAAAAGCTGAAGCTCCTCATCCACACGCAGGACACGGCGCGTATCAGTTGCTTCAGTTTTTAAAATGTGTTATTAGATCTTCCAAGGCATAAAGTTAATGCTATGCTGCTACTCTTCCATTCACATTAAGAGATTATTGTTTACTGAGAGGATGTCTCAAATGTCATCTGACACTTTAAAAACCCATTAAAATGTTCAAAACAGAAACTGGTCATGCTTGCTGAGATTACTCTCGCGTCGGGAAGAATGCTGTAATAGGACAGTAATAACAGAATTGCAATGTACATGTAAGTAACTAGTGAAAGAAAAAAACAGCTATTAGGAGCTCATTTTTATGTCCCTTTTTAATCACTCCAAGCACTGTTTGTATATCATTCTGATAAGTATTTCATATTTAAAGTCTTCATAAAGTTTGACACAGGACTCATTAAAAGCCTATTTATGTGACCACAAGATGATTAGATGAAAAACAGTTTGCAGTCAATTTTAAATAGATGCATAACAAAACAAAACTAAATTACACATACTGGAGGCCTGCCAGGACGGCCCCTTTTTCTTTTTCCTTTGACTTCTGTTTCTTCAAGCTCACTGCCAGCATCTGAATGTGCAGTAGTTTCATTTGTAGAATCCCTAGGGGGGAAAAATACTAGATAAATTAAAATGATTTGAAATTAACAAGTAATCTATAACGGACTGATTAAATATTTAGTCCTAAGCCAGAAAAAAAGAAATATAAGTCAGCATTAAAAGGCCTGCCACATTTATTCTGCAAACTAAGGAACTAAGCATTGCTAGTCCTGGCAAAAAGCCTTACCTTTTTATGGGCTCAAATTGCATTTTATAGACTGTAAGTTATTTAAATTAACAGTTTATTTTGAAACCAAGTTACACTTGAAAAACTGGCTATATGAAACAGCACATTCTCAAAATACCCACCCCACAACATGTATTCACTGGTATTAACTTTATTAACTACTTTTGAGCTGTATTTGTCTTTGAGGTCAGGTAAAAGCAAACAGGAGCCTGATCGAGCTGTCATGTTATTACATAATTCTGTAGGTTCCCGCTTGGATTAAATTGTGTTTTTGCGAAATGCTACTGCACAGCTATTCATACAGAGAGCATTAACACTGCCCACAAGGCACAAACCAGAAAACTCACCCTGATCTTAAGACATGTATGACTCTTCACCTGTACACTGAAAAAACCTCGGCATCACTGAAGGACTATCAGCACAGAAGCCCACAGGAGCATTTTGCAGCAGTCCTGGTTTAGACTGAGACCATGCTGAAGAGGGAGAATCTGTTACCCCCAAACTGATGTTTTTCCCTATAATCCAGGTCCACGGCACTGCTCTGCCTTCAGCCAGGCCCGCTGCCTCGGGGGACTCAACTTGTCAGGGATCTTCTGAGGCATCAGGTTTGGCCCAGAAAGGACCCACAAGCAGAACTACTCCTGATATTAACGTGATTTATTTTGGTTTGTGTGAGAGCTCTGTAAATGAAATACAAGCAATATTAACATTCAGGATTACCTGAAGATGAGTCTAGTCTAACCAGAGAGTTCTTTAAATCCAGAATAATTACCTTGAACTGAATGGAGTTAAATTGCTGTAAAATCTGTACAGAGGGAAGAAAAAATATTGCTATTCCATTCTGTTACCCAGGCTCTTCAAGCCTGAGAAGGTTCAGTGCATCGAAGACAATTGCTATTTGGACCTTCCAGCATGTCTAATTTTAAATTTGGCATTTGTTTTATAAATCAGGGCTTCTTCATGGATCTGGTGCATCACCAAGAAAACAATTTCGCAATACAGAAAGATCCAAACAGCGTTACATTGAAATCTTGAATGTGCTGGTACATCTCCCTGCGGGCACTGCTGTAGCCTTGGAGGTGGCTCTCACGAGAAAAGAAGTGGAATTGTAATGAATTTCCAGTTTTCACACTCACTATTTTCCAACCTTTTCCAGTTTTCACACACAGACTTACGAAGGACACAGAAAAAAAAAAACTAACACAAAACATAAACAAATTTGCTTTTCTGAGAACAATTTCAATGGACCAGCTCAAAATACTCCACATACCCCCCAAATCCAAAGGCCCTGATTAAAAATAAACAACAAATACATTTGAGTTCCCAATCTGTGTTCTTGTAAAACAGCATTTCTGCAGAATATTTTCAGTGTAGCTCTGCTGATATAAAATTAAAGGCAAAGCACTTCTTCGTTCCATTAAACAATAAATTTAAACATTTCCATGTTGAACTATGAATCTGAAAAAATACCATTTGTTTAAAAAAATTCCAAAGGCAAACCAAAAGAAAACTCCAAACAATTCCACACATAGTTAAGAAAAATGTGGTTAAATAGTACCACATTGGGAAAAAACGAAGCAGCAAATGCAGCCAGAAAGGCAGCCCACAGGGCAACGGCACCGTCTGGCCTTTACTCCGAGATGGGCCTTCAGACGGCAGCTCCATTCGACAAAAAACACATCCTGCCTCACCAGTGACAGCCTTTTTTTTCCCCTTTAACTTTTGAAGGCAGAAATGAAAAATCCCACATGAAAATATTTGCTGCTTTCTGTTGCTGCTGGGGAAATTAAAGCCATGCTCTCCGCAGGGAAACTGAATTTCTTCCCAATCTCCGCAGATCCTGAGCAACTGTAGGGCACGTTGTAGCCTAGGCAAGCTGCCTGGTTTGGGGAATCGCTGCAGTTATAAAACCACACACCTACCATCGTCAAGACAAAGATTTTCCTCTATTAAAACCAGATTCAATAATCCTGCAGGCAAACGGCTCAGATATTTCCCTTGAAACGCAGCAGCTATATAAATAAATTAATCAAAGTGTTCAGTGATCCTGCTTGCATCCCGCTCCCAGATAGCTTGATCTGATTGCAGCCTGTGTCTGGCTCTAGCACAACCTGCGTATTTGGTTCCGGGTATTTCAGTAGCTTTGGAAAACCAAATACCGAAGGGACAGGTGAATCATTAAGAGCCTTCCCTCAGTGGCAAGCAGAGCGATACCTCGGCATCACATCCCTGCTTCGCTAGCACCTTCCCTGGCAGAACATCTCTGCTTTGTTGGAAGCCTGTCTGGAGAGGCTCGGTACACCAGCACTGAAGAGAGATAGATTCATCTCACCTCGATTTTAGAAAATACCAAGGCACAACATATCCCCGGCCTGAGGTCAGTGCCCAGAATAGGTCAGCCAGCTCATGCTCTATAAATGTCCTTTACTCTCCAGGATGGTGAGGTCATCTGGACAAGTGATGCAGGTGTAAGTGCCTAAAATTAGACCGGACGAATCTCACCCAGGCAGCGTGTGAGGCAGAAAGGAGCACCTCCGAGGGAAAGCATAAAAAACCATGTTCCCCTCAATGCTCACTTTATGTGGGAAGGGTTGATATGATCCAGAACAAGCTGCAGTCTTGGGCTACTTGACTGTCACCACAGCACTTGGACACATGGATAATTCTTTGCAAGCCCCCAAAAAGGGGCTTGTGCAAGGGCCTACTGCACAAAAAGGTCTCGTGCTCCTTGGGTTTGGAGCACAAACATGCCCCCTTTTCCTCCTTTCTGAGCTCAGAGGAGTACAGCAGCTCGCAGTTGCTCACAGCTCTGTCAGGTTTTTAACACTTAGTGAGGATCTGGCCAGCATCCATCTCCCTCGTTCCCTACACATCTTAAGGAACTGCTAGGAAGTAATTTATCTAGTGGCAGCCATCCACATCTTAATCGAGCAGAATTACCCTGTGCCTGTTTTATGTGTGTCACTAGTCACCTGAGGGGAAAGCTTTGGCCTAGCCACAATTTACCATTTATCTTTCCCAACGCTTCTGGGATGCAGAGCAATGTGGGCCTAAGACCCATCTCAAGAGAGAGGAGGAGAGCGGTGGTGCCAAAGGCTAAACCTTTCCTCTCAAAGACACCGCTGCCGTAGCAGAGACAAGAGAATTTGGCAGTGTGAGGACACCTAGAAGACTGCGGTGGACAGTAAAGCAGACAAGTGCTGCCTCCCTGCAGGAGCACTATTTTATACTCTGCTTTTTGGTCCCTGTGGTGGCTAAAGCATTCAGAAAACTTGGCAATGACTCCAGGATTCATCTTGGAAATTCCATATTCTGCTCTGAATTACAATAAGCAGCCCTTGAGACAAGCATTGCGGCAAAGGAGAAGCTGCAGATTACTGGACAGCTCTTTGCTGTATCAAGCTTCAGAAGAACATGTTGCCACTGACACAGTAAATTGAGCATCTCTGAAATCAATCAGTTGAAGCAAGTTTGCCTTCCTCCTACTATTACATAAAGCCTTCACTATAAATCTCATACCACCCCCCTGAGAAACATCACATCATAAAGCTACATCCATTTATCGGCTTTACTAAATACTTATTTGAACGTTTACCAATGTCACGGAGGTGGCTCCAGGTCCTAGCTGTGATAAATTCAGTAATTCCTACCACTAGACTCAGCCTTCTGAAAAAACGCATTCATGAAGAAAAATGGCTAAATGCACAGGCTCATGAATCATGGATGAATCAGCTTTCATGGTTGATCTTCAAACCTGAAGAGGAACATGCCTTGCAGCAAATGTGAGTCACCCCACGGAGAGAAGACTCACACAGTTACCCAGGTCAAATGAGCCAGACAGGGGTTTTTTTTGTTTGTTTGGTTTTTTTTGCTACATTTGAAATATCAAAACATAAATTCCTACCTTCACTGCATTCAGAAGCCACTTCTGCAAATTCAGAAAGTTTCTTTTTCTCAACTCCTCTCGGTTTCCCTCAACACAGAGAGAAGAGTTTGCAAAGGAATATCTGACATGGTCCCAGGTGAACTCCAGTAATATGTCAAACTGACTTTAGGACCCCTTGTTTAAAGGAATAACCTGAGAGATTTTAAAAGGGTAAGAAAGAGTGGATATAGGCCACACAAGTGGTAGACTACAATAATCCTTCAAAGCTGCTTATTTAAGGGCTAGAAAGAAAACCTTGCCTTTCTCTCTGTGAATTGTGACTTTTCAGATCTGAAAGGGTGAAGCTAATATATCCCAAACTGAAGATTGCTTCAGATTTTCTCATCTTAGCCAGATTCCTTTTTGCCTGGTTGAGACCTGCTGAATTAGTGGTTACCACTTCCTTTGAACACCTTGTTAACACTAGACAGTGTTTGTGCTCTCAGGAGAGTCCTCAAACCTGCATATGCAAATTCTACTGGTTTATGAGCAATCAAAACTATATCGCAGAATCCCAGAATGGCTGAGGTTGGAAGTGACCTCTAGAGATCACCCAGTCCAAGCCCTGCCCCAGCAGGGACACCCAGAGCACAGGGGGGCATCCAAGCGGGTTTGAAGATCTCCAGAGAAGGAGAGTATCTCACCAGCACTTGGCTCAGTGGCATTAAATGAGCCCCAGTTCCACTGGGAAAACAAAACAAGGATGTCACCTTTTGGTTTTTGCAGTTCCATAATACTGGTGGTTCACAGTCATCTCCTGACCGAGCAACATGCCAATCTTTAATGTCCCTCAGGTTTTTCAACTGGTGAGCACCAGAGATACAGAACAATTTTATATTTTTTAACCCTAAAAATCTATGCTATTACATCCAACTACTTCCATTGGGAACGGAAGCATCCCTTTCCCACAGCACATTGACAGTATTCTTCATCTTTTTGTCCTCCACCACCACTCTCTTACTTCATGATCATGGCACACCCATAAAAATATTAAATAAGAAAAATCATTCTAAGATTACTCTCAAAGTTCACCCACAACATCCTCCCTTCTCAGTGCTATCCATCCTATCAGCCTTCTTTTTAGCTAGACACTCACCCAAAATGAAAACTGCCATTTTCATATATTTTAAAACCATTTCAAAAAAAAAGTTACAGCAGTGCATATTATTAAAGTCAGACAAAAAAATATATACAATTGCTCAAACATTCAATTCCTTAAATAAGGGGACTTAAAAACTTAGTTTTGGAACACAGCTCAAGTTTTAAACTGATTTTTTTTTTAAACACTGATAATTTCCATTTTCATGTGATCATTCCCTGCAAACAGCTCAGCATTAAGTAATGACAAATAAAGTTCTATTTTGTTCCCATTTCTAAAATTCCTCTCTTCATCCTACTTGGCTGGTGTCTAGCACGTCTCATTATAGACTTCTACAATTGACTTTATCCAGCTCCAGTGAGGTACCCATTTGTGTTAGCTACTTGTATTTGCCAACAAAATCAAAACACGCTCACACCACTGGCTGTCTTCAACTGCAGAAGCTAAAGGGATTTTTTGCCCAAGTGCAGTTCATCATAAGAAAAAGCATGCATCAGGGATACATGAATATGGTCAATATTGAGAGAAATAACAATTTGGAAAAAAAAATACAGCAAAGCTAAACTGCCATAAAACAACACACAACTGTCAGAAGTGTTTAATTCTTACACAGATTTTCAGCATATGAGACCACACGGGAAGCCTGCAACAATCACACTAAACTACACCTCTCTCAAGCTCTTGCCTTAGCCATAGGACCATCTTTCCATAGACTTCTGCCTTTTAAAAGCTGAAAAATTCAAATATATAAATAAATGTATACTCACTGTAGTACTGGCAAATCTGAAGTAATCATTTTTGCAGCACTCTTGACAGTAAAAGAGCTACATAGAAATTCTTCTCAAAGACTACTCGGAAACCACTTGCATAAGAGAATGTCAAAGTTGTCTGTAAAACAGAAAAGAAGAAAAGGTATTAGCTGAGATTCCAGAACAGTCAATATATTCAATAAGCTACTTTAAACAAAAACAGTCATCTCTGAAGTAAAATCACTATTAAACCACACTCAGACTAGAACGTATGTCCCCAGGACAGTTTAATCATATTCCTGCATTCATTTTTTTTATAATTATGTCTAGGCAACCTTACATTTTCTGGAAACAAACCCAAAATACTGTGTGTCATCTCCCATATTTGTTTACAATATTCTAATAGATATTTGCTTGGTTTTGTGCATATCCAAGGAAAAAAAAAGAAAATTAGACACAAATACAAGGAATACATAACCATAAACAAGCACTGAGAAGTTGATGGTCTAGATTTTTTAAATCTCTTTTCTATTCCAACCACAACCAACTAAACTTCCAAGCCAAAATATTAATGTAAGAAAGAGCCTTTCTTGGCTGTGAGTCAGAATAGAAGGTCTGCACTTGCAATCACCCCACTTTTGGTTTGGGCACTGTGCCAAAATGGGTAAAAGATAACATTCTCGATTAAATTCCCTTTGATGGCGCAGCAGCCTCCTGCCTCAGACCACCTGCAAGACCAGCGAATGAAGCCAGGCACCGCCTCAAGTAACCCACGAGCTCCACCTGGGTGGTACCACTGAGCTCACGGGTGAAACCTCCTCGCCCAGGAGGCTGATGCAGTGGTCGCCCAACACGAGCAGCGGTGACTTCAACAGACTCAATACAAGGACAAGGGGATAGATATTTTGTGTTTTAAACTGCTGCATCGTGTTCTTCTCCTTTTTTACACCAGCATTAACAAAGCATCGTGGTGCAAAGCAAATTTACCCCAAAGTTTGCCTGGAAAGGACACTAATGGCATTAAGAGCTCCAAGGCCGAGGCACCAGCCCGGTATAGGGCACAACCACCTATCTGTGATCGAGCTCCTCACCAACAGAAACGTCACAGAAAACGTTATTCGTGCTATTTACCCAACACCCAGCTGGCCCTTCCTATGTTTTAGGGGCTAAGACTACTCTTAACAGTATCACGTTTCCACTCAAGAGTGTAAAGCAACCCTTTTGGATACTTGTAGGAATTTGTTGTAATAAATATCTCTCCAGGCTGAATTAAGCTTTGTATTGATTTCCCATGCAAAGAAAAAAGCAGGTCACCGCAAATGGATCAGCGGGTGCTTCACAGCACAAACTGCCAATATTTACATATTATAGAAGAGGAATACTTAATCAAATCCTAAAATAGAAGATGAAAGCATTTAATTAAGCCTCTGAAAATGCTCATTTTCTCCTGCATGACTGTGTGTGACTGGGCTCTCAGTGCGTTGCTTGAAACAGGAGTGTTCTGTGCACATAACACACATACACCCTCGCACACACTCTCACACATGATGTCTAGACCTCAGTCTGGGGCATCCACTTTGTCTTCATTTAATTCCAGCAGGAAATTGGGCATCAATCCCATTTTTAAAAATGTCTTTCAAAAAACATTCCAGAAAATTGGCATGCATTTCACAGGACATATTTTCTGCAGACACCTCAGACATTGGCTATACATCTTGGATGACTGTCAGATGGCATTTTGTTGGGGTTTCCTATTATTTTTTATTTTCTTTTTGAATTTATTTGCCATCCTTTGCAAATGATGCACTGCACGTGCTCACATACCGTACCCAGCAGTATGGAACTGCTCTAGAAAAGTGCTTTCACACCTAAGGAAGAATGTAATTACATAGAAATATCTTACTGGAAAAGCAAAGTCCTGGCCTAAGCAGCAAGTGTAGAGCCTGAAGGAGGGCAGAGAGGCTCCTTCACATCTAAGCGACTGAAGAAAAGTGATCCACAGCGGGAATGGAAGCGGAATAAAAAGTGCCAGTAATGAAAGGCAGGAAAAGGAACGTCTCAGAGCCAGAAACTCCAAAAGAAAAGGCAAAATCCTGCCCATTTGAAAGGACCAACTGCAGTCGGAGTCACTGGTGAAACACCAACACCTGCTTCCAAAAGTCAGTCTTAAATTATTACGTGTGTTACTTAGACTTGGTTGGGAAATAAAAGATAGGTTACTATAGCGACTAAGAAAAGGCTACAGGTGTTTGGAATAGAGGTCCTAATTTAGTCACAGGAGAAAAGTAAGTTTGACAATTGTGGAGAAATGACCGATTGCTGTGGACAGTGCAAGGGTGAACTGACATTTTCTCATTTTTAATAAAGATAATGTGACCCTTCTTGAAGACAACGCTTTCACAAGCAAGAAAATTCAAATCTCCTCATTTTGCTCTTGTTCAGCCTGAGAACAAAACCAATGACAGGAAAAGCTGAAGGCTCAAGACAGCCTCCTGCTCTGCTACCTCTCTTCTAAGATCAGGCAGAGGACAGCATGGGCAGGAGCTGCTCGTGCGGGATCCTCGGCTGCAGCATGTCGAGGGGGATGATCCGTCCTCTGTTCAGCCCCGTGCGGTGCCTCCTCTGGGCTCTCCGCTACGGGACAGGCACGGTGTCACGGGCACAAGTCTGGGGAAGGGCGCTGAAGATGGGTAAGAAAATCTGAAGTGCAAGGGGAGGCTGGGAGAGCTGTGACTGCTTGGGCTCGAGGAGAAAGGGGTATCTTATCAATGTATATAAATACTGATGGGAAGATATAAAGGAAAGGGAGCCAGAGCCTTGCTCACAAAAGGCTGCTAAAAGCATTTCATTTCACAGCAAAGGAATAGTTTGAAAGAATGTGGCATATGGCTTGGCGAGCAGTCTCTTACAACAAGGACGGAGCTGACAGAACAGCAAGCTGAGGAGGAGCATTTGTTTTTTTCCCCTCAGATAACCCCAATGCCATGGAGGCAACATACGTAATGTGGGAGACAGCAGCAGCCGAGGACACCACACACGAGCCAGCAGCAGAATTAAAGCTTTCAGTAGAAAAGGTCCTTTGTCACTAAGCAGGGAGGTGTTTTTCACCCTTTGAAACCGTGTCCAGGTGTGTTGCATATATGTGAACCTGTTGCACAAATCAGCTAGTAGCAGCCCCCAGCTGTCCGTGCAGCTTCACCTTCCATTTTAGCTCCCTCCTCGGTTAATGCACAGATGAATCCATATGTACAACTCTCCAAACAACAGGCAAAACAGCTGCTGATGATGCTTCCCAATATCAAAGGCTTTTAGCCTTGAAAGGTCCTGCACAGTCACACAGAAAATCCCTCCAAGGTCTCACTTGCTGCTGTGCTGTATGACAAATCCTGGGCTCTTCCCCATTACAAACACAGGCACTTCTCACAGAGTCGGGAAAATAAAGTTCTTAAATGAAAAAAAAAAAAAAAAAGCAATCTGGGCATTAAATCATGCTACTGCATCTCTATATTTAGTCTCCTGTCTCTGGAGAGAAAAAAAAAAAGTGATTGGACTAAACAATCCTTCTTTTTTTTTTTTTTTTT